>BNST01002757.1:0-15313 GCA_019650275.1 Xylocarpus granatum
GAGGACCGACCTTATAGATTTAGAGCCCGAGTTGTTCTATCTTTGAAATGTATTTTTAGTTGACTACGGTGAATGGAGACCTAGTTGACGCATAAATTGTTAGGACACAACATATCTAAGGCCTGAGATGTAGAGGGATATTGAGGACCAGATTTTAGAGATTAAACGACGGTTGTATTCGCTGGGCATAAGCATGAATCCTAAATGTATTGAAGCACTTTGCAGGCTATCTTAGGCGAAGTTTTTCTTCACTTATAATGGTGAGGAGGATATAGTTGCATCTTGTCTACAGGAACACATTTCCTAGATCAGTTGTGCTCTGACACTACCATTATTTTATTGTGAGTGCCTAAGGAGATATATGTCTTACCTAAAAAATATTATTATGCTATATTTTTTCAATCATGGCTGTTCATTATATCAGTGTAATCTAAGTGTTTTAGGGGATCATTTCAGCGTAATGATCTACTTATTTCTAATTTTATGGCTGGGTGAATCCTTATCTAAAAATATCTTTCTTTGTTATTACTTTTATTTCATTAATCTTAATTGATTTCAACAGGTTGACGTTTTTATCTTTTTTGATCAAACTTTGGTACTCGATCTTTTTATATGGTATCATCCACGCTTATAGATGTTTTTCTTTCCTTTCTTTTATAAATGTACTCTTAGAAGTTTTGATATGTTTAAGAGTTGTCTTCTCTAGACTCTGTTTATTTATTATATTTATTTTTATTTTTTAATTAATTAATTGTATAATAGATAGCTCTTTTTGACTTTAAGAACCAAAAAAAAAATTACTTTTATATTTTTACTGTAAGAAGTGGAGAAGGTGTGTTTAATTGATCTGAGTTTTTACCTTTCTTTTTTTCTATATATTATGCACCGGCCAAAACTCTCAGCCATGGATTTTATTTTGTAGTTTTAGCCATTTACTAAATATCTGTGACATTTTTGATTCTTACTTTTCTTAAAATAATCCCAAAAAAAAAAAAAATGCATCCGCTTTTTATCTGTTGATACAAAAAAAAAAAAAAAAATTCTTTTATCTTTCGATTACCTTGTTACACTTTACCCTTTTCCTAAACTGTGCCTTTTGTCTCTCCCGCATTTCAGACAAATAGTGATCAGGCTTCAACACATGAAATCTATTTATTTTGCTCTTATAATAGTTTGTTTACTTCATTCACATAACTATTCTGGTTGAAATTCCTGATTCCCATTAGGACTGTCATCCGTCCACACACAAAAACAAACGGGTAGACAATGGAGACATTTCCGTCGTTCATCTAGTGTAACGTTTACAGTCAATAGATCACAATTTCAGACCTCATGCCCAATTGAGACCCGGTGCTCTGTGGCATTTTTTGCTGCGCTTTCCATGTTACGGTTGTCCCTGGGCCGGCCATAGCACACAGACTATCCTCTATTTAATTCGCTTTTTTACGGTTAAATAAGTCAGAAAAATACTTATCTTCTATAACTTGCGTTAATACCGCCCTTTTAATGGATTACTTGTTACATTAATGTGGATATAGTATTGTACGTCGTGTTCTCAAACTTTTCTTCATGATTGGGGGGGGAGGGAGGAGGGAGGCGTGATTAACTCCCTCATGCCACTAACCAGTGACCCTACGTTTACTATCTCATGATCCCGTGCTGATGTTTGAAGGGTCAGATTATTTAATGTAACCATGCACCCTGACGTCGCTATTCCCCTCTTTCCTTTTCTTGCTAGAAAAAACCAAACGCAGCTAGCACCTTTAAGCTATAGAGATCCGTGTGTTAACATTCTTTTGCTTCACTTATACATAAATGCCACTTGTAAACCTGTATCCTAGTTGAGAATGTCTTCCAGATGCTAGGTTGATTGTATATGTTGGGGTGCGATAATTGAAGTGGGAATAATGTTTGTGCATGGGTGTGTGATCGCGTTAGCTAAAGGTTATTTGTTCAAGTGGTGATATATATTAGGCAATTGGGGCTATGCTTACCTGGGTCGATATCTATTTCTTTGAACTTGCGGCGCAAATCTAGTCGCTACAGTACAGTTCTCTTTTTCTTAGCACTTTTTTTTTGTTGTTAAATATTTTCATATCGGGACATGTTCTCACGGCTGCATAAGTAATATGTGGACAGACAATTTGACGGGCTGGAGTATTTAGTGTTAGATAGAGTTGGTGGATTTGTTAGGGTATTAGGGACAATAGATCGATGACTCTGGAGGCATATTGTCTCCAAAATTAGTGCTCCCATAAAAGCAAGCCCTGTATGCGGCTAACGTACCTAACAGACGTGAGCGCATCATTTGCTTTGGCATATGGCTATTTCTTAGAAATGTAAACAAAGGCTCCAGGTGGGCATATGTTGCTGTATAAATTTGGTCATTATTTCTCTTTTGTGGGGGCGTGATGGCTTTTTTTAATGATTGGGTGCAAGCATATTGTACATAATTTAAAACTATAATTTATATGCCATAGCGAGGATACAATGTTTAGTTTCAATATTTGATTTCTCAATAATTTTAATGATGATTTTATACTATATTTTTTTATTGCTTTGTGTGGTTGTTATTAGTCAGCAATCAAATTGAGAGGAGTGGGCTCGAACTTTTTAAACATAATTAATGAATTATTAATTATTAACTTTGCATTTCATGTTAATACCTAGTCAATACAACGATTAGTCATAGAGTACAAGTCAAGTGTAGTAACAAATGGCTTCAATTTAACTATTAATGATCATACTACAGTTGTCAAGATGATTGGAAAATATATTAGGGCTAATTCTATCAGTGTATTAATCACTAGGATTTAAAATTTTATTTAATCTAATAGCTCATCGCATATAACTTTATTTAAAAGTAGTTTACTGTATATAATTACATTTTCATCAATTATTTTAAAGTATATGTCAATTTCTCATATAATTCCAAACTTAACTAGTAAAGTAATTCAATGTAGTCATTTTTTTCGTTCAAACGTATCAAGTGGATTGCATGATTTAATAACTGCATATCTAAAAAATAAATTCAATCATCTATGTAGCGACGAGAAATTTTATTTATCACTTAATTAATATCTATATATTTTTTAAAATCAAATATTTTTTTTTTTTTTTTTTTTTTTTTTTTTTATTTATTGTTATTTTATAGGTAATATTGTTTAAGTGTATATATAATACTGTACTAGTGCTTCACATTTTTAAACATAAATTTTAAAACTAATAGAGTTGACAGACTTTTGTTTATTTACTTAATATATAAGTCAGTCAAGTTTTATTTTTGTGCTATTATAGATAAATCAATTGCTTTCCGATCCCTCTTGATCTTTTGCTACGTATAGTTTCGAAACTGAGTTTTAGATGAATATACATATAGTCATCCATTCCAAGTATTTTTTTTTTCCCATCAAACTTATTAAAGATTCCACTGGACTTGAATGTTCCGTAGAGAGTTGTAACTTTTGCTCGCCGTGATAACAATAATGCGAAATTTCTTATGGTTATGATTATAATTACGTTTTTTTGACTGTGTGGGTGTATGGTTGGGGCTAATTTAATAGTCTTGGTCTAGTGCCAATGTGGAAATCAAATTGTATCACCTAATCCTTAGACATAGTTAATAGTTAATAATGCTATTAATTAAGCTTATTTTTATGAAATATTATTGTTTGAGATATGTCTATAGATATATATCGTAGTAAATTATATATATATAATTTCGACGTAGATGTAAAACACTTCATTAGGTCTAATGCTAGTCAGAGAATACAAGTCTAGCGTACTGAAAAACTAGCTTCACTTCAAGTATTCAAGACCATATTACAGTTGCCAAGCATGTTGAAAAATATTAGCCTAACAAGATAATTCAAATGTATATCACGAAACTATGAAATTTCACTAATCAGTTAGTCAACTTTTTTATTTTCAAGTGGAATAAATTATTAGCTTTCATCAATTATTTTAAAGTGTATATCACAAAACGAAATAATCCGATGTATAATTTCAAACTAACTATAACATAATAATTAGTATAATATAATATTTTTATTTTTTTTATCAAACATATCAAGTATGAATTGCGTGGATGATTTAAGTTCATAAGAAGAAAACTCAATCGCAGTGCAGAGATAAATTTTATTACTTGATCAATATTATATATATATTTTTATTTTCATATTCATGTCATCATATTTTTATGAGTTTGACATGATATTTTATTTTAAGCTCTTAATGTTAATATATATAATATTATTATATTAATATATATCAATTTATTTTGAGCTTATATGGCTTAACCTAAAACTTTTAAAAAATTAGATGAATAACGGAAAACAATCAATATAAATATTTGTAAGTAGTTGTATATATCATATCTTGTTGTATTATATCATTTTAATTTTGATATATATATAGATTAAATATTCTATTCATTTTAGTCTATAATTTAGCTTAGATACACTATTTTATTTATTTTTACAGACAGTGCTCTTCTATCAACTTCATAAAAACAAATTAACTGATTCGAGTATTTAGCCGTTCGACAACTTTTTGTCTACTATATTTATCCTACTGAAATGAGTTTGTGGGCAAGTTATATCACTTCTTTATTTTCCACATAGAATGAAATGCCATATTACTTTGCATCCCTCACATATTTGCCTGAGCATGATCAGTTCCCAATAGTAGCTTTAATTAATAAAGTCATTGAATCTCCAAGTATTTTTATTTATCAAAAAAAAAAAAAAAAAAATAAAACTTATTTAGTTCACACTTGATTTAACTATTGCATAATAATGGCAAAATTGTATGCTGCTCATCATGTATTGTGGACTTATCACCTAACAATAATTCAAATTGTATATTACAAAAGGGCTTTGTAGAGTCGGGGGAAGGACCATTATTTTATGTTAATCGAACCTCTGTTAATTATTTATTTGCCATGTAAATTGGCAATAAATTATGCTGAAAAAAAAAATCACTATCAATCATTTTGAAAGTGTTATGTCACTAAAATAAGAAGTGATAGTTCTAATACATAATTTTAATGTTAGGGCACATTAATTTAGATAAAATCAAGGATTCATTTAACTTCCTTTTTTTTCGTGCTAGTCAAGTGAGTTATGTGGCATCTTAATCATCTCCGATGTTACAGGTGGAATAAATGCGGCTCATGCACATAATGGAGAGTGGAATTTGTGATCTACTTTTTTTATTTGCTGGTGATAATTTCTTTGATTCAATTTTAGTTATTTAATTGTGTAGGGGCCCGGATCTATCTTGCATTCCATAATTTCACGTTACCATATAATTATTTTTTTGAGTTGGTGAGATAAATGGATTATCTTGTGAACATTTAAAAACTTGAACAAATACTAGGGGATGTAAATTGAAATAATATAAACGGTTCTTTATAAAATTATGAATATAAATAATTTAACATTTACTGATATTCAGAGAAGATAATTCAATTTGTGCAGTAGTTCTAATTTTCAGTAAACTAGTTGGGCGCGAATGAACGACTATCTCCCATTTACTCCTTATTATTGTGCATTGTGTCATAGTCATTTAGTAAAGTGTACATAAGGACTTTCTTGACTTGTGCTCTCGAGCCGACTAAACGTCAAGAGAATCGAATACATATATATCATCTGATGAAATCTACAATTTTCTTCTTGCTACCAAAATTTCACTATTTTAACATGACGTACACATCATCATATAAATAATAGAATTTGAGTATTGTCAAATATGTTACATGAATATAATATATGATATACGTTATATGGATATAAGACGATTGAGCTGCAGGCTAGAGTAGGTAAGCCTCACTTGCTTGTGTAGCTTTAAATTTAATAGGCTGTCAGCAGCAGGAAGTAGCACGTGCATAGCGGGGTAACTTTATAATTTAATTATTACATACATAACATGGAAAATTATATCGGGTTGATAATGTCCTTTGGTATATTTGCTGAGTCCATCAACTTTTATTTTCTATGTACAGACATGAATGGGCATGTTGCTTTGTGTCAGCGGAGTTGAATTCCACATGGCTAAATTTTTGCAATGTACTACTTTCACACTCAATCTAATCATTTGTGTTTCCATCCATTAAGCTTATTTAATACTATAATCCCCGTGATTTAATCTCATACAAGAAAATTCAATCCAATGAATGAATTCATTATAAAAATCAAAATATATCTTAGTTTTATTATAATTTTTATTTTCAATTTTTTTTTTTTTTTTTTAAAAATATTTAAACAATTGAAATAAAATTATAATAAAACTAAGAATATATTTTGATTTATTAATGAATTCATTCATTGGATTGAATTTTCTTTGTATGAGATTAAATCACGGGGATTATAGTATTAAATAAGCTTAATGGATGGAAACGCAAATGATTAGATTGAGTGAAGTTACATTGAAATTACATGTGGAATTACCCGTGACAAAAGCAATTGATTCATTCTACATAGAAAATAAAAGTTGATGGACTCAGCAAATATACCAAAGGACATCAACCCTATTAATTTTCCTTTATGTTGTAATAATTAAATTAAAAGTTGACTGAGCTATTAAATTTAAAGCTACAAGCAATTGAGGTTACCTAGCAGCTCAATCGTCTTTATCCATATATGTTTCATTTATTATTTTTGTAAACTATAATTTAATACTCAAATTCATTATTTTATTTTATGTGTCATCATGTTTAAAATAGTGAAATTTATTAGAAGAAGAAAATTGTGATTTCATCAATTATATATATATTGGATTCTTTGCTTTGTCCACACAATTCAAAAAGTCCTAGTACTAAAATTTTGACCAATCACAATATGGAGTTGTTCATCGCCCAACTAGTTACTAAATTAAAATAATACTGCAAAAATTGAATTTCTTTTGAATATCAGTAAAATGTTAAATTTTATATTAATTTTTTAAAGAACGTTTATATTATTTCAATTTACATCCAGTATTTTCAAGTTTTTAAATTTTAATAATCCTACACCAAACTCAAAAAAATAATTATTGTGACAATTAGAATGAAGTAAAATATAAATATTGATCAATTAATAGAAAAAAAGTGATCAAATTTTCTCCATTATGTGATGAGGTTTTCCGTATGAGCTTAAATCACATAACTCACTTGACGAGAAAAAGAGTTAATTGAATCTCTTTATTAATTATGCCAACTTAAAATTATGTATAGAATTATTTTATTTTGTGATACACTTAAAATGATTGATTGATGAAAGCAATTATTTAATTCTACATGGAAAATAAAAGTTAACTGAGTTATTAACAAAATATCGTAGTTTTGTAATATACAATTTGAATTATTTGTTAGGCTGATAGTTTCCAATACACTAGACAGCTACATTATGATTATGAATAGTTAAATCAAGTGTGAACTAAATAAGTTTTATGGAAAAAAAAATACTTGGATTCATTGACTTTATTAATTAAGCTAATTTGGAACTATATATGGAAATATTAGGGATGAAAGTAATTGATTCATTCTATGTGGAAAAATAAAAGTTGATTAACTTGCACAATAAATAAATAAACAAAAGTCCGTTAACTCTATTAATTTGTTTTTATGAAGTTGATAGCGACTGTTGTAAATAATAAAATATGTTATAATAAATTAAGACTAAAATGAATAATATTTAATCTATAAAAATAAAATTATAATAAAACCAAAATATTTTTATATAAACTACTTCAAATTTTATATTGATTGTTTTACGTTATTCATTAAATTTTTTAAATTTTAGGTTATGTAAAATAAATTTATATATATATATATATATATATTAACAATTGTCTTAAAATAAAATATCATTAACTTAAAAATATGATTATTGTTATTTGATTTTAAAAATATATATAAATATTGATAAAGTAATAAAATTTTCTCTGCCACGCGATTGAGTTTTCTTCTTATGAACTTAAATCACGCTATTCACTTGATATGTTTGATAAAAAAAAATAGTTACATTGAATCGCTTTATTTGTTAAGTTAGTTTGAAATTATACATCGGATTATTTCGTTTTGTGATATACACTTTAAAATAATTGATGAAAGTAATAATTTCATTCCACTTGAAAATAAAAAAGTTGACTAACTGATTAGTGAAATTTCATAGTTTCGTGATATACATTTTGAATTATCTTTTAGGCTAATATTTTTCAACATGCTTGGCAACTGTAATATGGTCTTGAATACTTGAAGTGAAGCTAGTTTTTCAGTACGCTAGACTTGTATTCTCTGACTAGCATTGCCTTGATTTTTTCTGTGAAAAATATATATATATATATATATATATATATAAACATATTTTTATAAAAAAAATATTAATAGTTATTAACTATTAACTATGTCTAAAGATTAGTTGATCAATTTGATTTCCAATTTGACTAGCAGACTATTAGCAACCACACAAGTAAAAAATATATATATCATAGCTAAGAATTTGATTATCGTGGCAAGTTCAACTTTCTACGAAAATCAAGTGTGAACTTAATAAGTTTGATGGAAAAAAAAATACTTGAATGGATTGACTATATTGATTAAACTAGTTTGAAACTATACGTGAAAAGATTAGGGATGAAAGCAATTGATTTATTATACATGAAAATAAAAGTTGACCAACTTACAAATTAAGTAAATAAACAAAAGTCTGTCAACTCTATTAGTTTATTTTTATGTTTAAAAATGTGAAGTACATTATATGTATACTAACAATTACCTTAAAATAAAATATCATTAACTAAAAATATAATTATTGTGATTTGGTTTTAAAAAATATATAGATATTAATTAAGTGATAAAATTTTCTTCACTATGTGATTGAATTTATTTTTTTATATGAGTTTAAATCATGCAATCCACTTGATACGTTTGAATGAAAAAAATGATTACATTGAATTACTTTACTAGTTAAGTTAGTTTGGAATTATATGTGAAATTGACATACACTTTAAAATAATTGATGAAAATAATTATTTCATTCTACTTTTAAAAAATTGATCGATTGATTAATGAAATTTTATAATCCTGTGATATACACTATGAATTAGCTAATATTTTCCAATAATCTTGACAACTGTAGTATGATCATTAATAGTTAAATTGAAGCCATTTGTCACTACACTTGACTTGTATTCTATGACTAATCGTTATCTTGACTTGTTCCATGAAATGTTAATAATTAATAATTATTAATTATGTTTAAAAGTTGGCCGACTCCCAATTTGATTGCTGACTAATAGCAATGACACAAATAAAAAATATATATCATCATTAAAATTATGAAAATCAATATTGAACTAACTTTATTTATGTCATATTTTAGTTTTTTTATGTACAACTGCATTGCCAAATCATTAAGAAGCATCACCAAAGAGAAATAAGACCAATTTTTCCTTAAGCTTTTGAAAAGCATGTCCAAAGCAAATGACTGCGCCTGCTGGTGTTGCCACGTGTTCTTATTTGGGGCACTGTTTTGTATACAATGTGCTCCGTTGTCACTGTAAATACTTCCAAAATCTATCAAATTTGTCGCCACATATTGTTAGCAAACTGTCGTATTAAAATATTTAATTTTTTTAAAAAAAGAGTGAGAAAAAATGATGTTTGCCCAACGTTTAAGAAATGAATCTGCTCAGCAGGTCCCAATTGCTTATATAATCATGAAAATAACCCTTCGCTACATGAAACATTTATTCCCACTTCAATTTCGTCCATCATCTTGGGGAGACATTTGTCATTGTAAAGTGGCATTTATGTTATCTCACCATTTTACTATGTGTGAAAAAATTAGGGATGAAAGCAATCGATTCATTCTACCTAAAAGAATAAAAGTTGATAATGTACACATTAAGTAAATAAATAAAAGTCGTTAACTCTATTAATTTATTTTATGAAATTAATAGACTGTTATAAATAATAAAATAACTAATAAAATTAATAGTTATTTTAATTTAAATTTTTTTTTGTTAACCATTTCAAATTTTACACTTTGAATTATTTGTTAGCCTAAATTTTTCAACACTTTGAATACTGTAGTAATCACCAATAAAACGTATTCAATAGTTCCTCAATTCTGTATCCGTATAAATCATCATTGCCTTCCTTCCAGAATAACACGTCAATAAAACATGAAGGTATTGATCCATTAAGTCTATTACGTGAAAGATCCAAAATACCTAATTTTTGTAATTGACACAACTGATTAGGAATGTGTCCTTGCAGATGATTCCCTACCATAAGAAGAACACGCAGATCTGAATGTTCATTGATCTGATGAGGAATTCTACCAAAAAATTGGTTATCCCTCAAATCCAAAGTCATTAGTTTAGAGCTTCTAAACAATAAATTTGGAATTGACCCATCAAGAGCATTCTCTCGCAAGTAAAGGTGCTCTATTGATGAAATATTTAAGGAAGATGAAAGGGACCCAGATAATCTATTTCTTGATGTTGAAGATGATCAGTTATTCCAAGCCAGAATTATCACCAAGAAGCAGCTTCTTTAAGACTAGAAAAATTGTAAATTCGCAGCAAGCATATATGAATGAATTTCCAGAGCTTATTCACTCTGTTTCTGGTGCGTTTTTTCTTATTCAAGAACTGTCTTTCAATTACAAGTTTTCCAGCCTTTTATTCATCCTACAACAAGGGTTAAAACGCAGAGTTTTATCTGCAAAAACAGAAAGTGGTTAGACAGCTAAGATGCCAGCTCATCATTCCTAACGACCCCTGCTTCTGCATTCGGTTTTCTTCCCTTCTGCTTCAACCATCAAGCTTGTCAAAAATGCCCAGAACACTGAGAGAATTTAAAGCACAGATCCACAAATCTCCACCTTGATTTAAATTCTCCATGATATTAACTCTGTTTAAGACTTCAGCTTCAATCCAATGTAACCAGAAACTACTTTATCAGTCTCTGTTATCTACATTCGTCAAATTTATCAGCTTCAAACAACGTTCAAACTTCTTGCTGGTAACTGCCTTGGTCAGCATGTCTGCAGGATTCTCAGAGGTGTGAACTTTATACACTTTGACACCACCACTTGCCAACACATCTCTGATATAATGAAGTCTTACATCAATATGCTTAGTTCTCTCATGATGAGATTGATGTTTTGCCAATGCTATAGCACTCATGCTGTCACAAAACAATTCTACAGAATCAAGCTTTACTCCAAGTTCAACAACCATACCTCTTAACCATATTGCTTCCTTAATTGCTTCAGTTAAGGCCATGTATTCTGCTTCAGTTGTTGACAAGGCCACTACATGTTGTAAGGAGGATTTCCAACTAACTACACAACCAAATAGTGTGAAGATGAATCCTGTCAAAGATCTTCTTTTATCTACATCTGCTGCATAGTCAGCATCTACAAATCCCTTGATTTTTCCTGTACTTTCTGGTGATTTCTCATAAACCAACATGCAGTTCAAACTCCCTTTTATATACCTTAGTATCCATTTTACTGCTTCCCAATGAGACTTACCAGGATTACACATGAATCTGCTAACTACACTCAATGCATGTGCCAGATCTGGTCTAGTGCTCACCATTGCATACATAATACTTCCCACAGCATTAGCATACGGCACCTTAACCATAACCTTCCTTTCTTCATCATTTTTTGGAACTTGATCAACTGATAAGCTAAAATGTGCAGCAAATGGAACTGACACTGCTTTTGCATCCTCCATGTTGAATTTACTCAAGACTTTCTTTAGATAAGCTCCCTTGAGATAATAACAACAAACCATCTGATCTGTTTCTTATTATATCCATTCCTAAGATTCTCTTTGCAGTCCCCATGTCTTTCATATCGAACTCTGAGCTTAACTGACTCTTAATCTTGTCAATCTCACTCTTCCTTCTTGCTGCAATCAGAATGTCATCTACATACACAAGCAAGTAAAGTCTTTCTTCCAGATTGTCTCCTTTGAAATATACACATCCATCATACTTGCTTCTATTAAAACCTTGGTCTAACAAAAAATTGTCAAACCTCAAATTCCATTGCCTGGGTGACTGCTTCAATCCATACAATGACTTCTTAAGAAGACAGACTTTCTCTTCATCGTCCTTTTTTTCAAAGCCCTCTGGTTGTGACATATATATTTCTTCATCTAAATTTCCATGGAGAAAGGCAGTTTTGACATCCATCTGCTCCAATTCAAAATCAAAAATAGCGACCAAAACCAGAAGCACTCTTATGGATACATGTCTAACCACTGGCGCAAAAACTTCATTGAAATCAACACCTTCTCTTTGAGAGAACCCTTTAGCTACAAGTCTTGCTTTGAACTTCAGTCTTTGACCAATATTTCCTGCTTCCTTTCTTTTGAATATCCATTTGCAGCCAATAATTTTCTTGCCAGTTGGCTTAGCTACAAGCTCCCAAGTTTGGTTTTTAAGTAGTGATTTCATTTCATCTGTCATAGCTGAATACCATTCTGCTGCTTCAGAAGATTTCATGGCTTCTTCATAGGACTTTGGCTCTGAACTTATGAACTGACTCTCTATATTAAAGGCATATGCAATTAAATCAGCATAGCCATATCTCTCAGGAGGCTTTATGTTCCTTTTAGCTCTATCTCTAATCAGTTCATAATCATGAATATTATGTTCTTCAGTGATTGCATCTGAGACTTCATCTTCTTGGTGTAACTGCTTGAGTTTCCTTTCACCAACCTCCACCTCAAGATCTGTGGTATCAGTCAATGTTTTAAGGCTTGACATTTTCACAGTAGAAGCCTTCTTATCATTCATGTCTTCTATCTCATGAAACTTAACATCTCTACTTATGATACATCTGTTAGACTTGCCATCACTGCACCATAATTTGTATCCTTTGACCCCTTCTGGATAGCCTATGAACACACCTTTTATTGCCCTTGCATCCAATTTACCTTGATTCACATAGGCATATGCAGTAGATCCAAAAATTCTGAGATGACTAAGATCAGGTTTGTGACCAATCCACATTTCTTCAGGAGTTTTAAATCCTATTGCTGAGCATGGACATCTGTTCAATAGATACACAGCCGTTGAAACTGCTTCTGCCCAGAAATACTTCGATAATCCAGCACTTATTAGCATGCATCTTACCCTTTCCATGATTGTTCTATTCAGTCTCTCTGCAACACCATTTTGTTGAGGAGTATACCTCACTGTCCTGTGTCTCAAAATGCCTTCATTTTTACAGAACTCATCGAATGATTTGCTACAAAACTCCATGCCATTATCTGTTCTTAGAACTTTAATCTTCTTGCCAGTTTGATTTTTAATGAGTCTCACCCATTCCATAAACCTTTCTAGCACTTGATCTTTGGTTTTCAACACGAAAATCCAAACCTTCCTAGTATAATCATCAATAATTGACAAAAAATACCTAGCACCTCCCAATGAAGCAACTTGTGAGGGTCCCCACAAATCAGAATGAAGATAGTCTAATTTTTCTGTAGTATTGTGATTACCAGTCTGAAATTTAATCCTATGATGCTTGCCTAAAACACAGCTCTCACAGAATTTAAGAGAACTTAAAGAATTACAACCAAGCAACCCTTGCTTCCTTAATTCCTCCAAGCCTCTTTCACCCAAATGTCCTAGTCTTAGGTGCCACACCATTGCAGAATCCATTTCACTACCATTTATACTTACTGCTTCACCAACTATTGCATTCCCTATTAAAACATACAGGCCATTCCTTTTAATTCCCTTTAACAAGACTAAAGAACCCTTAATCACTTTAAGAACCCCTCCTTCAGCCTTAAATGTACATCCAGCCTCATCAAACATTCCCAAAGACAACAAATTTCTCTTTAGATCCGGTACATATCTTACATTCTCTATGACCTTATGACTATTATCATGAAGTTTAAATCTCACTGATCCAATTCCTTGTATCTTACATGACATATTGTTTCCCATCAAAACTTTACCTCCGTTAAACATACTCAACGAAATGAACAAGACTTTTATTAGGACACATATGAAATGTACAACCAGAATCCAAGATCCACTCACCTTCATGATCAACATCTGAGGCTGTTAGCAAGAAGGCATTTTTGAAATCATCTCCAGTTACCATTGCAGCATCTGCTTGATTTGTTGAATGTCCTTCTTTTTTCTTCTTTTGTCTTTCAGGGCAATTCCTTCGAAAATGACCTTCTTTATGACAGAAGAAGCATTTAAGCTTCCTTCCCTTTGAACTTGATCTTGAATTAAACTTGCCTTTTAGTTCTTTCTTGTCTTGCCTGCCTCTCGCATTTAATACCTCCGAGACTCCAGAATCCTTTATGATCTGCTTTCTTGCTCAGCTCTTTAGAACTCAATGCCGACTTCACATCATCCATGGTGACTGTATCTCTGCCATAAAGGAGAGTTTCCACAAAATGCTCATAACTTGAAGGCAAAGATGTTAACAACATCAAAGCCTGATCCTCATCTTCAAATTTTATGTCAATGGTCTCAAGATCCAAAATAATCTTGTTAAATGCATCAAGATGTTCTTTAAGTGACCCACCTTCCTCTAGACGAAAAGCATACAATTGTTTTTTCAAATACAATCTATAAGCCAAGGATTTTTTCATATACCTGGACTCAAGCTTGCTCCAAAGACCAATTGCCGTGGTTTCTTTTGAAACCTCTCTCAAAACCCCATCTCCCAGTGATAAGACCAGAGCACTGTGAGCTTTCTTTGAGATCTCTTTCTTCTCGTCTTCTGAAAGTTCAGGTGACATACTTGATTCTTCAAGTAATGCCTCTTCCAACCCTTCATGCACAAGATATGCCCTCATCTTCAGTTTCCACAGATTAAAATCGTTTTCACCTGTGAATTTCTCAATGGAGAACTTAGTTGATCCCATTTCTGATGATTCTTGAACCTTGCTCTGATACCAGTTGTTGAAGATGATCAGTTATTCCAAGCCAGAATTATCACCAAGAAGCAGCTTCTTTAAGACTAGAAAAATTGTAAATTCGCAGCAAGCATATATGAATGAATTTCCAGAGCTTATTCACTCTGTTTCTGGTGCGTTTTTTCTTATTCAAGAACTGTCTTTCAATTACAAGTTTTTCAGCCTTTTATTCATCCTACAACAAGGGTTAAAACGCAGAGTTTTATCTGCAAAAAACAGAAAGTGGTTAGACAGCTAAGATGCCAGCTCATCATTCCTAACGACCCCTGCTTCTGCATTCGGTTTTCTTCCCTTCTGCTTCAACCATCAAGCTTGTCAAAAATGCCCAGAACACTGAGAGAATTTAAAGCACAGATCCACA
>BNST01002758.1:0-16007 GCA_019650275.1 Xylocarpus granatum
AGCGATGAATGACATCTTCAAACCTTATTTGTGCAGGTTTCACCTAGTTTTCTTTGTTGATATTTTGGTCTATTCCAGGAACCATGATGATCACATAGAACACTTAGCAAAAGTGCTAGAAGTGTTAAGAAGAAATCATTTCGTCATCAAGCCATCCAAGTGCACATTCATGCAAAAGGAGCTTGAATACCTCGGTCACATCATATCCGAAGATGGAGTGAAGGTACACCAATGGAAAATAGGAGCCATGCAAACGTGGCCAACTCCAAAGAATGTCACAGAACTTAGAGGATTTCTAGGTTTAACAGGCTACTCCACCGATTTGTTCGCAAATATGGCACCATAGCAAAACCTCAAACAGATTTGCTAAAGAAGGATGGATTCCTATGGATAGAGAAGAGTGAACATGCATTCAAGTTGTTGAAGCAAGCTATGTGTGAAACCCCAGTGTTAGCACTGCCCGACTTCAACCAAACCTTCGAGCTTCATACTGATGCATGTCAAAATGGCATAGGTGCTGTCCTCAGTCAAGTCGGAAGACCTATTGAATACATGAGCAGAGTCTTAGGGCCCATGAAGAAGGAATGGTCAGTATACACCAAGGAGATGTTGGCCATCATCCATGCAGTCAAAGTATGGTGACCTTACCTTCTTGGGAGGAAATTCCTGATCATTACGGATCAACAACCCTTGAGAAGCCTCATGGAGCAGAAAATTGCCACCCCGGAGCAGCAAAAGTTCTTTGTCAAGTTACTGGGTTATGAGTATGAAATAATATACAAACCAGGCAAGGAAAACTAGGTGGCAGACGCATTGTCAAGAAGCAATGGAGGTCAAGCATTGTGGACAGCATGTGAGCCTAATGACGCATGCCTCACTGCCATCAGCGGAGCAGAGTGGAATGTATGGGCAGAAATCAAGCAGGCAATAGAGATTGACCCTCAAAGCCAAGAGCTCATAGAAAAGATCAAGAATTTCGACCCTAAGGTTAGTAAATTCACCCTTAAGAACGGATATATTTGGCACAACCAGCAGGTATATGTACCAAACATACTAGGACTGAGAGGAAAGATCTTGAAGCACTTCCACAACTCACAAGAAGGAGGACATTCAGGATGGTTCCATACTTACATGCGGATCAAGTTATTCTTTTGGTGGGAAGGACTTAAAGCTGAGATCAAAAAGCTAGTCCAAGAATGTGATGTGTGTCAGCGCACCAAACTAGAAGGCGGCAAGACAAAGGGGTTGTTAGCCAAGCAGAGTTCCAGCAGCAGCAGGACGTCCATGCCAAGAAGAGTTCTATCAGCAGTTGGACACTCATGATGAGTTCCAGCAGCAATAGGATAGTCGCGACAAGAAGAATTCTAAGGGCAGAAGGATATGCATTCAGAGTCCTAGTCCTAGCAAGGATTAGGCAAGAGGAAGTGCAGCTGCTGTAAAATACAAGATAAGGTAGGAATTCTAGTCTAAGTAGAAATTCAAGAAAGACCAAGAATCCTAGTAGAATTAGGAAACATTGGATAAGGTCTATCTTGATAATGTTTTAGTTGACTTAGAAAAGCTTGTTGACTTAGGAAAACATATCCTAAGTGGATAAGGAACCTAAGTACTAGTTAAATTAGGATAAGGCTGTCTTAGGACTATAAATACAGCCCATTATTTGTGAGGAGCTCATAAGCTACGAATTTTGTTATTTTCTCATTCATTAATCAAGAATCAAAGGTAAGCATTCTTGCTCACATTCTTTTTACATTTTCGGTTATCTTTTAGAGTTGTCTTGAGATAACTTGGGCTTAAGTCAAGGTCAAGAGTTGTCTTCCTTGCTTAAGAGCTAGGTTGAAGTTAAGAGTTGTCTTTCTTCAACCAAGGCAAATGTGATAGGTTTAGAGTTGTCTTGCCTATCCAACATATCTTTATATATATTAGTTTAACCTGAAGGATAGCTTAGGGGATATAAATAAGAAAAGAACCCAAGAATCAAACGGGACAGCAAGTTAGGAAGGATTCTAGTAGGCGTGCTGACCCCTAAGGTGTGAGAAAGTTGGGGTAAAAATCAGGACCCCAACACACAAACCACCCGACGCCTCATCCATGCCTGTGGGGATGTTCCAGTCACTCCTGAGTCGTCCGAGCACTGCTGATGCCTCCAACACCTCTGCCGAGCTTGCGGGTATTTTCCTGTCACTACCAGAAGTTCATCCTGTGAACTGCCGCACACGCCCAATGCCTCTGCTGCACCCTCGGGGAATGTTCTGGTTGCTCCCCGAAGTTCGTCCCATGCACTGCTGAACATGCCAGATGCCTCTGCTGTGCCTGCAGTGATGTTCTGGTCACTCCCGGAAGTTCATTCCCATGCACTACTGAATGAGCCTGAAAAGTTCCTCCCGCACACTGCCGAACGTGCCCGATGCTTCTACTGAGCCTGCGGGGATGTTCTGGTTTCTCCCAGAAGTTCGTGCCAGTCACTGCCGAACGCGTCTCAATGCCTCTGCCGAGCCAGCAGCGATTTTCCGGTGGCTCCCAGAAGTTTGTCCTGTGCACTGCAGAACACACCCCACAGCACTGCCTCGCCCGTGGGGATGTTCCGGTCTGCTCCCAGAAGTTCGTCCTGCACACTGCCAAATCCACCTGATGCCTCTGCTGCGCCCTGCAGAGATATTCCGGTCTCTTCTAGAAGTTCTTGCCATGCACTGCCAAATGCTCCAGATGTCTCTGCCACACCTGAGGGGAATTTTCCGGTCACATTCATTAACAATAAGTTATTTCCACTCTTGGTCCACAGGGATCTCATTTCTTGCCAAAGCCTGACTGTCCACCACGAAAATAATATCTATTCCTGTACATCCATGGTGTAAACACAAGATAATAAGCTGCTGTAGTTGTGCATGTTGCAATAAACAATGAGAGGAAACCCTGCATGAAGCCAAAGAAATACAATTATATAAATGATAAACCAGATTCCAATGTATTTCTCTTGTATTTTTGTCTTCATTACGTTATAAATTTGTCATTTGAAGATCACTGAGAAGCAATTATTTTGGGCAATATATGCATATAAGATGCTACACGTAGACCTTTCTTTAGTGGTCATGTGTATTGATATGTAAGTGTAAACATTGATTAGGTGAAGAACTGGCAAACAAAATTTTTTAAAACCTCGTGATTATTGCCCTTAATCATATACTTAAATTATGAATTAGAAAACAAAAAGAACATTATCTTGGTTATGGCATGCGATCCATGTGATAAGTTAATTGTTAATTAATGAACCCAATGGCTTGGTTATGGCATATTTAAATAATTAAGCAGATTTAATTGTCCAAATTTGATTTGCTTATATTAATTATGATTAATCTGTCCATAAAGTATGGTTGTATGTGGGCTCATTCCGCTAGTGTGGAACTATTGCATTAGGTTGACTTTGGACATCTAAGATATGTATTTCATGCTTATTTTATTTTGAGAAATGATATTTATCTTGACTCAGTACATTCTCGACACCGAAAATAGTAAATTTTAAAATTATAAAATATCATTTATATTATTAAAATTTAAAATATTATTTAAATATCTCTCAATTTATTATTTATTATGTATTAAATATAATTCGATATTCGTAATATGTTGAATCGATTTATGTATCATAACTCTTTTATTTATGCATAGAGAAAATTATCTTTATTTTTGTGGGGGGACAAAGTTAGAGGAAATCATTGTTTTCTTCTTTTTGGTCCCTCTTTTACTTTCTAGTTTTTTTCTTTAGAAATGAATAAACATATATGCATAATGTAAATGTTTGTATATGTGTGTATATGTATATGCATATGTGTGTATATGTATATGTCCTGTGCACTGCCGAAGATGTCCGACACCATTGCTGTTCCTGCAGGGATGTTCTGGTTGGTCCCACAAGTTCATCCCGCATACGGCCAAATGTGCCTGAAGCCTCTGCCGCATCCACGGGGATGTTCCAGTCGCTCTTGAAGTTTGTCCCAGTGCACTTCCGAACGCTTACGACAACTCTGCAGCGCCTGTAGGGATGTTCCGGTCGCTCCCTAAAGTTCATTTCCGTGCACTGCCAAATGCATGCAATGCCTCTGCCAAGGCCATGAAGATTTTGCTATTGCTCTCAAAAGTTCGTCTCGTGCACTGCAGAATGTACCCTACGCCATTGCCATGCCCATGGGGATGTTTTGGGTCGCTCTCAGAAGTTTGTCCCGGTACCGCCGAACACGTCCTACATCTCTACTGCACCCGTGGGGACGTTCTGTTGCTCCTGAAAGTTTGTCCAGTGCTTGCCGAATGCGTCCAAAAACACTGCCACACCCACTGGGATGTTCTGGTCGCTTCCGGAAGTTTGTCCACCGCACTACCCAACATGCCTGAAGCCTCTGCTGCACCGGCAGGGATGTTCCGATTGCTCCCAGAAGTTCATCCCACGCACTGCCAAACACGCCCAAAGCTGCTGCCGCACTTGCAGGGATGTTCCGGTCACTCCCAGAAGCTTGCCCTGTGCACTGCCCAATGTGCCCAGCGCCTCTGCTGTGCCCGCGGAGATGTTTCAGTAGCACCAAGAAGTTTGTCCAGTGCACTACTCAATGTGTTCAAAGCGTCTGCCACATTCGCTGGGATGTTCCGGTCACTCCCGGAAGTTTGTCCTGAGCACTGCCGAATGCATCCGATGCCTCTGCCGAGCCCGTGGGATTTTATGGTCACTCCCAGAAGTTTGTACTGTGCACTGCCAAACGCACCTGAAGCCACTGCCGCGCCTGTGGGGATGTTCCGGTTGCTCGCGGAAGTTCGTCCCGTGCACTGCCCAATGCATCTGAAGCCTCTGCTGTGCCTGCAGGGAATTCTGGTCACTTCCGAAAGTTCATCCCGTGCACTGCCAAATGCGCCCATTGCCTCTGCCATGCTCACCAGGATGTTCCGGTCACTCCCAGAAGTTTGTCCTGAGCACTGCCGAACACATCCGATGACTCTGGTGAGCCCACGGGAATTTCTGGTTGCTCCCGATAGTTCATCCTGCACACTGCTGAACATGCCTGACAGCACTGCCAAGCCCGCGGGGATGTTTCTGGTCGCTTCCCAGAATTCATCCCGCGCACTAGGGAATGCGCCTGACAGCTCTTCTGTGCCCTAGGGGATGTTCCGGTCCCTCCCGAAAGTTCATCCCCTGCACTGCCAAATGTGTCAACGCCACTGCTGTGGCCACGGGATGTTAAAGTCACCCCTGCAGGGATGTTCCAGTTGCTCCCAGAAGTTTGTCTTGTGCACTTCCCAACATGCCTGAAGCCTCTGCTGTGCTCACAGGTCATAATCCGGTCGCGCCCCAAAGTTTGTCATGCACACTGCCAAGTGCACCCGATGCTGCTGCCACATCTATCGGAATGTTCTGGTTGCTCCCGAAAGTTCGCCCTGCACAATGCCGAGTGCACTCGATGCTCTGTCATGCCTGCAGCAATGCTCTGGAAGTTCCTGAATGTTTGTCTCATGCACTGCCGAATGTGCCCCGATGCCGCTGCCGTGCCTGCAGGGATGTTCCGGTAGCTTCTGGAAGTTTATTTCGTGCACTGACGATCTGTTGGGGTCCCGATTTTTTTCCCCAACTTTTCTACACCTTAGGGGTCAGCACGCCTACTAAAATCCTTCCTAACTTGCTGTCCCATTTGATTCTTGAGTTCTTTTCTTATTTTATATCCCCTAAGCTGTCCTTCGGGTTAACTAATATATATAAAGATATGTTGGATAGGCAAGACAACTCTTAAACCTATCACAACTTGCCTTGGTTGAAGAAGACAACTCTTGACTTCAACCTTAGCTCTTAAGCAAGGAAGACAACTCTTAACCTTGTCTTAAGCCCAAGTTATCTCAAGACAACTCTTAAAAGATAACCGAAAATATAAACAAGAATGGAAGCAAGAATGCTAACCTTTGATTCTTGATTAATGAATGAGAAATAACAAAATTCGGAGCTTATCTCCTCCTCACAAATAATGGGCTGTATTTATAGTCCTAAGACAGCCTTATCCTAATTCAACTAGTACTTAGGTTCCTTATCCACTTAGGATATGTTTTCCTAAGTCAACAAGCTTTTCTAAGTCATCTAAAACATTATCAAGATAGACCTTATCCCACTGTTTCCTAATCCTACTAGGATTCTTGGTCTTTCTTGAATTCCTACTAAGACTAGAATTCCTATTTTGACTAAGTCTTTCTGTCCTTATCTTATCTTCTCTCCTACAGCTGCTGAACTTCTTCTTGCCATTTCCTTCTTGGATTAGAACTTCTGCTGTGGCGTGTCCTTCCTCTCCAAGACTTCTCTTTGGCATGGTCCTCTTGCTGAAGTAAACCTGCCAAGATGTCCTGCTGCTGCTGGAGTTCTTCATGCCGTCACTCTCCTTCTCCTGCTCAGATTGCTTCATGCGTGTCCTGCCAATGCTGGTCTTCTTCTTGGCTTGGATTTCTGCAATCAATTAGGACTGAGTCAGAACCTGGCCGTGCTTCACTGCTTGCTGCATGCAGGCTTGTTGCGCGCACATTCTGGCCTGTTTCTGCCTCTTTGCTGCTTGGCACCTTGCGCGCATTCTCTCACGCTCCCTTTGCCTCTTAAGGTCCTGAACACGAATGTGCCTGATGCCTCTGCCATGCTGGCAGGGGATGTTGTGGTTGCTCTCGGAAGTTCATCCTGCCACTACCAAATGCACCTGACTCTTCTGCTCGTGTCTGTGGGCATGATCCGGTTGCTCCCGGAAGTTCATCCCGAGCACTGCCGAACACATCCGCCGCCTCTGCTGAGCCCACGGGAATTTTTCTGTTGCTCCCAGAAGTTCATCCCGCGCACTGCAAATGCACCGACGCCTCTGCCACACCTGTGGAGATGTTTTGGTCCTCCTAGAAGTTCATCGAGCACTGCAGAATGCGTCCAATGCCTTTGCCAAGCCCACAGGGCATTTTATGGTTGCTTTCTGAAGTTCATCCCGAGCACTGCTAAACTCATCCTACGCCTCTGCCAAGCCAATGGGGATTTTATGGTCGCTCCTGGAGGTTTGCCCCAAGCACTGCTCGAAAGCGTTCGATGCCTCTGCTGAGCCCTGCGGGGATTTTATGGTCAGTCTCAGAAGTTTGTGCCATGCACTGTCAAACACGCCTGACGCCTCAGCTGCGCTAGCGCAGATCTTATGGTCGCTCCCAGAAGTTCATCCGTGCACTGACTAACGCACCCGATGCCTCTGCCGAGCCTGCAAGGATGTTGCGGTAGCTCCTGGAAGTTTCGTCCCAAGCACTGCCGAACGTGCACGACACATCTGCCGCACCCATGGGGATGTTTTGATCACTCACGGAAGTTCATCATGGGCACTGTCCAATGTGTTCGAAGCCTCTGCCGAGTACGTGGGGATTTTCCAGTCACTACCGAAAGTTCATCCCGCACACTGCCCAACATGCCCGCAACCTCTGCCACGCCTAGAAGGATGTTCTGGTCGCTCTCAGATGTTCGTACCAGGCAGTGCCGAATGCGCCTAACATTTCTACTGCACCCTCGGGGATGTTCAGGTTGCCTCTGGAATTTCATCCCGCGAACTGCTAAACGCGCCCGACACCTATGCCACGCCCACAGGGATGTTCTACTCGCTCCGGAAGTTTGTCCGAGCACTTTCAACACCTCTGTCGAGTCTGTGGGAATTTTTTGATCACTCCTGAGAGTTCATCCTGTGCACTGCCGAACGCGTCTGACACCTCTACCGCATTTGCGGGGATGTTCCAGTCATGCCTGGAAGTTCACCCCGTGCAGTGCCCAATGCGCCTGAGGCCTTTCCCATGCCTGCGGGGATGTTCTGGTCACTCCTGGAAGTTCATCCCTCGCATTGCTGAGCATGTCTGACGCTACTGCTGTCGCCGCAGAGATTTTCTCGTTGCTCTTGGAAGTTCATACTGCACACTAACCAATGTGCCCAACACATCTGGTGCACCTGCAGGATGTTCTGGTTGGTCCCAAAAGTCCATCCGTGCATTGCCAAATGCAGCCAACGCCGCTGCCGCGCTCTCAGGGATGTTCCGGTCACTCCTTGATGTTCGTACCATGCACTGCCTACGCCCGCAGCCTCTGCCACACCCGTGGGGATGTTCCAGTCACTCCTGGAAGTGTGTCCCATGCACTGCTGAATGCACCCGACACCACTGTTGTGCCTGCAGGGATGTTACAGTTGCTCTCGGAGGTTTGTCCCCCAGACTGCCCACACACCCAAAGCATCTGCCGTGCCTGCAGGGATCTTCTGGTCTCTCCTGGAAGTTTGTCCCTTGCACGGATGAACGTGTCCGATGCTGTTACCGTGCCCAAGGCAATGTTTTAGTTGCTTCCAAAAGTTCGTCCTAAGCACTACCAAACACGTACGAGGCTCTGCTGAGCCCACCTGGAATGTTTGTTCCGCATGCTGCCGAATGCCACCGATGCCATTGCCACACCCGCTGGGATGTTCCAGGTGCTCCTTCCCAAACACTACCCAATGCGCCCAAGGCCTCTGTCACACACATGGGTTCTGTTTGTTACCGGAAGTTCGTCCTGCACACTGCCAAACACACCCAATGCCTCTGCCCGCCCACGGGGATGTTTTGGTCACTCCCAGAAGTTTGTCCCGTGCACTGCTGAACTGTTGGGGTCCCGATTTTTTTCCCCAACTTTTCTACACCTTAGGGGTCAGCACGCCTACTGAAATCCTTCCTAACTTGCTGTCCCGTTTGATTCTTGAGTTCTTTTCTTATTTTATATCCCCTAAGCTGTCCTTCGGGTTAACTAATATATATAAAGATATGTTGGATAGGCAAGACAACTCTTAAACCTATCACAACTTGCCTTGGTTGAAGAAGACAACTCTTAACTTCAACCTTAGCTCTTAAGCAAGGAAGACAACTCTTAACCTTGACTTAAGCCCAAGTTATCTCAAGACAACTCTTAAAAGATAACCGAAATATAAACAAGAATAGAAGCAAGAATGCTTACCTTTGATTCTTGATTAATGAATGAGAAAATAACAAAATTCGTAGCTTATGAGCTCCTCACAAATAATGGGCTGTATTTATAGTCCTAAGACAGCCTTGTCCTAATTTAACTAGTACTTAGGTTCCTTATCCACTTAGGATATGTTTTCCTAAGTCAACAAGCTTTTCTAAGTCAAATAAAACATTATCAAGATAGACCATATCCTTTGTGTCTTAATCCTACTAGGATTCTTGGTCTTTCTTGAATTCCTACCTAAACTAGAATTCCTACTTTATCTTGTTTTCTACAGCAGCTGGACTTCCTCTTGGCTTATCCTTCTAGGACTAGGACTTTGAATGCATATCCTTCTGCCCTTAGAATTCTTCTTGTCGCGCTTATCTTATTGCTACTGGAACTCATCATGAGTGTCCTACATTAATTAGCATTAAGTCAAATACTGGTTGGGCTTTACTGCTGGGCTGCATACTTTCTGTTGCTACTCTTGTTATGCACATTTTCTGGCCCATGCTCTCCTTTGTCGCCCCATTTTCTGCCCATTGCCTTTCCTTCATACTTAGGTTCTCAACAATCCCCCTTTCTTGAAGACTCACCTTGTCCTCAAGGTGAAAGTTAGAAAACTGCTGCTGGATGTTATTGTAGTCTTCCCAAACTTGTAGGGGTAATCGTAAAGGTTGTAGCAATTCTTTGGTCTTGCAATCTTCTGGTTTTATCCATGGGAAAATGTCACAACTGCTGTTTTTCTTCTTACCTTTTGCCTTGAATGTTTTCGACCAAAAGTATAGCTTGATCCGCATGTGATGTCCTCCTTCCTTAACGTCAAAATTCTTAGTCTTCTTAGCATGCTCTTGTCTGTGAGGATCCATCTCCATTGCCTCTTTGATTTCTGTCCATACATTCCACTTTGCTTTGCTAATGGCAGTAAGGCATGCGTCATTAGGCTCACATACTGTCCATAACGCTTGATCTCCATTGCTTCTGGACAATACATCTGCCACCTTGTTTTCCTTGCCAGGTTTGTAGATTATTTCATAATCGTATCCCAGCAACTTGACAAGAAATTTTGCGACTCCGGTGTGGTAATTTTCTGCTCTATGAGGCTTCTCAATGGTTGTTGATCTGTAATGATCAGGAATTTCCTCCCAAGAAGGTAAAATCGCCATACCTTGACTACATGGATGATGGCTAACATCTCTTTGGCGTATACTGACCATTTCTTCTTCCTGGGCTCTAAGACTTTGCTCATGTATGCAATAGGTCTTCTGGCTTGACTCAGGACAGCACCTATTCCATATTGACATGCGTCAGTGTGAAGCTCGAAAGTTTGGTTGGAGTCAGACAGTGCTAACATTGGGGTCTCACACATAACTTGCTTCAACAACTTGAATGCGTCTTCACTCTTTTCTGTCCATAGTAATCTGTCCTTCTTTAGCAAATCCGTCAATGGTTTTGTTATGACACTGTATGTGCAAAGAAATTGGCGATAATAGCCTGTCAAACCTAGAAAATCTCTAAGTTCTGTGACATTCTTTGAAGTTGGCCATATTTGCATTGCTCTTATTTTTTGTTGGTCTACCTTCACTCCTTCTTCAGATATGATGTGACCGAGGTACTTAAGCTTCTCTTGCATGAATGTGCACTTGGATGGCTTAATGACGAAACGATTTCTTCTTAACACTTTTCGCACTTTTGCTAAGTGTTCTATGTGATCATTATGGTTCCTAGAATAGACCAAAATATCATCGAAGAAAACTAAAACAAATCTATGCAAGTAAGGTTTGAAGATGTCGTTCATGGCTGCTTGAAAGGTGGAGGGTGTGTCGCATAGTCCAAACGGCATGACTAGGTACTCGTATTGTCCACTATGAGTCCGAAATGCTGTCTTCTGCATGTCCTCTTCTTTCATGCGTACTTGATGATATCCAGCCTTGAGATCCAGCTTGGTGAACAACTTTGCTCCATGTAACTCGTCCAGCATATCATCAATTGTTGGGATCGAAAAATGATCCTTGATAATTGCTTGGTTGAGTGCTCGATAATCGGTGCAAAACCTCCAAGTTCCATCTTTCTTTCTAACAAGTAGAACGGGAGAAGAAAAGGGTGAGGTGCTAGGTCGGATAATACCTTGCTGTAACATCTCCTCCAGTTGTCTTTCGATCTTGTTCTTTTGGAAGTGTGCATACCGGTAAGGTGCTACATTAATCGCCTTGGTTTCGTCGATTAATGGGATGACATCGTCATAATGTCTTGAGGGTGATAGTCCATGTGGCTCTCCTAAGACATCTCTGAATTGCTCCAAAAGATCCCTTACTCCTCTTGGTATGTCTTTGTGTGTAGGATGTTCGGTTGTGTTTTCCTCTTTTGTGGCTAATAGAATCGCAAAACATTGTGTACTTAATTCACAATGATGTACTACATTAGTGGTGGATGCCTTCCATGTGCAGTCTTTTCCTTTCCATTGGAAGTGCATTGCCATGGATTGGTAGTCAAACATTATCTTGCCTATGGTTTTAGGCCAAGCATTGCCTAAAACCACATCAAGGCCTGCCAAGGCTAACACATGCAGTTCTGCCTCTATCTTAATTCCTTGAATCCGCATAACTATTGCCTTGATAACTTGCACACACTTGAGCTTCTGTTCGCTTACCACTCTTACCTCAAAGGGTGCAATCCTTTTCGGACATAGCTGGAGTGTTTTGACCAGTTTTGTGTTGATGAAGTTATAAGTAGCTCCACTATCTATCAACACCAAAACGATTTTGTTGTTAATGGTTGTGAACAACCTTATTGCAGTAGGCTTTGTGGTTGCCCCTATTGCATGTAAGTTGATTTCGCCTTCTTCTGCATGATTTGGGGAGTGTACTGCCTCGGCTTCCTCCTCGCTGTCCATGCGGCTTTGGGTATTTGTGCTGGCAATGGGGTTGCTGTCCAGAACACCTGACCTGTTGCATGGAATGTCTGAATCTTCAGTGTTCAAGCTACAACCCAAATAATCCTCATTCTGTCCAGGGAATTGAGGGTCTAAAACAGGTGCAGATGATGGCGTTTGATCAATATTTGTGCCTTGTAAAGCTTGCTGTATGCTAAGCATATTTTTCGCTTCAGTTTGATCAACGAATGGTTTAAAGGTTTGATCTCTTGCAGCATGTGAATCTGTCCGTGAAAGATCAGCAAGTCCTTCAATCTGAATAGATGAATCAGGATGTTTGGTAGATGCATTATTTGACTCATCACAAGACATCTGCATCTTTATCTTGGCATTCGCACAGTCCTGTCCTGAAACACTTGTGTCCTTAGCGTCGTAATCATCTGAAAGTGCATATGCATCTCCTGTGCATAATTCTTTTCCTCTACTGTCATCAACTGGAATTGTTGGTGATGAAATATCTTCGCTTGTTCTTCGGATTGGCATCTTAGGAGGTGGAGATGAGAATTCTAAGTTCTGAACTGGTGCAGCACTCTTAGAATTTGATGAAGGAAAGACTTGATTCCCATCAAACTCGGAACAAATATTGGTGATGCTGGAGGAGCCAAATCTGTCCATCAATTCTTGTGTGAACCTTGTCCAGCCAATCCTTTTACCTTCTCGACCATAAGTAGCTTTAAGTTGACGCCACCATTGGTTGGCTCTCCCGTATAAGTGACAGGATGCAAAATTAACCCTTTCACCCCTCTCAACACCTTGTTTCTCAAAATAGAACTCAGCCTTGGAGATCCATTCAGTTGGATCCCCTTTCTCAAAGGTTGGGAATTCAATTTTTACCTTAGGCTTAGTGTAGCGGCTTAGGCTGTCAGAGTGTTTCCATTCCTCTTTCCTATTTGTCATCCAAAGTTCTGCCTCATGACAACCTTGCATTCTCCTTGGCTGCCACGCTGCTGGCCTTCGATCCAAGACCTCATCGTCACTGTATTCATCATAGAGGTCATGGGGCTGGTGCAAATTCAGTGGCACCTCCCTTCTGCACCCTAGACTCATGTGCACTCTCCCCCTTTCTTGAGAGGAAAGTTGCTCATAGTGAAAATCTTCCTCCGAATGCAGCCTTCTAGGTTGCTGTGGCAGTATACTGCTCCTGGCTTTCTCAGATTTTACTTGTTTTCCAGCCACTCGTGGTGTGTCTCTCTTCAATTGCTCAAGAGAATGGATGATAGAAGATAATTGATGTTTGATATCACTTACCTGATCATTGAATAAGCGTCGATTCCTTTCTAAGGTCAAAATTCTTCCAAAGTCCTCTTTAGTTCGCTGTTGTAGTGAGGGTGAATGCTGCCGAGATGACATTGTAACCTTGCTGTCCTCACAATTGAATGGTGTTTCTGTTGCTGTCTCAACTAGAGCACTAATTCATAAGGGTGATTATGCTTCTTTTCAACTGGTGGTTGTGCTGATTTCTCAACGAGAGCACCAATTTGTTGGGGTCCCGATTTTTTTCCCCAACTTTTCTACACCTTAGGGGTCAGCACGCCTACTAGAATCCTTCCTAACTTGCTGTCCCGTTTGATTCTTGAGTTCTTTTCTTATTTTATATCCCCTAAGCTGTCCTTCGGGTTAACTAATATATATAAAGATATGTTGGATAGGCAAGACAACTCTTAAACCTATCACAACTTGCCTTGGTTGAAGAAGACAACTCTTAACTTCAACCTTAGCTCTTAAGCAAGGAAGACAACTCTTAACCTTGACTTAAGCCCAAGTTATCTCAAGACAACTCTTAAAAGATAACCGAAATATAAACAAGAATAGAAGCAAGAATGCTTACCTTTGATTCTTGATTAATGAATGAGAAAATAACAAAATTCGTAGCTTATGAGCTTCTCACAAATAATGGGCTGTATTTATAGTCCTAAGACAGCCTTATCCTAATTTAACTAGTACTTAGGTTCCTTATCCACTTAGGATATGTTTTCCTAAGTCAACAAGCTTTTCTAAGTCAAATAAAACATTATCAAGATAGACCATATCCTTTGTGTCTTAATCCTACTAGGATTCTTGGTCTTTCTTGAATTCCTACCTAAACTAGAATTCCTACTTTATCTTGTTTTCTACAGCAGCTGGACTTCCTCTTGGCTTATCCTTCTAGGACTAGGACTTTGAATGCATATCCTTCTGCCCTTAGAATTCTTCTTGTCGCGACTTATCTTATTGCTACTGGAACTCATCATGAGTGTCCTACATTAATTAGCATTAAGTCAAATACTGGTTGGGCTTTACTGCTGGGCTGCATACTTTCTGTTGCTACTCTTGTTATGCACATTTTCTGGCCCATGCTCTCCTTTGTCGCCCCATTTTCTGCCCATTGCCTTTCCTTCATACTTAGGTTCTCAACATGAACGCATCTGGCTCCTCTGCCACACCCGCAGGGATGTTATGATTGTTCCTGGATGTTTGTCCCATGCACTGGTGAGTGCGTCCGACACCGCAGCCGCACTCGCTGGGATGTTCTGGTCGCTCACAGAAGTTCATCCCGAGCACTACCAAACACGTCCAATATATCTGTGAGCCTGTGGAGATTTTGTGGTTGCCTCTTGAAGTTTGTCCCATGCACTGCCCAATGTGCCTGAAGCCTCTGCCGTGCCAGCGGTCACGTTCTTGCTGCTACCAGAAGCTCATCTTGTGCACGGCCAAATGCGCCCAATGCTTCTGCCGCGCCTGTGGGAACATTTCGGTTGCTCCCGGAAGTTCATCCTGAACACTGGCCAATGGGGCCCAAAGCCTCTACTGCACACGTGGGTATGTTCTAGTCACTCTCGGAAGTTCGTCCTACCACTGTTGAATGCGCCCGACTCCTCTGCCGTGTCCACGGGGATGTTCCGGTCACTCCCGGAAGTTCATCCTGCAAACTGCCCAACACGCCCAAAGCCTCTGGCGCGCCCAGAGGGATGTTCTGGTTGCTCCTGGAAGTTCATCGCGAAAACTACCAAACACCTCCGATTAGCCCTCGGTGATTTTCTGGTTGCTCTAAGAAGTTGGTCCAGTGCACTGATGAATGCCACTGCCGTGCCTGTAGGGATGTTCCGGTCACTCCGGAAAGTTTGTCCCCGCACACTGTTGAAAGCACCTGAAGCTGCTACTGTGACCGTGGGGATGTTCTGGTTGCTCCTGGAAGTTCATCCAACAAACTGCTGAACATCTCCTACGCTGCTGCTGTGCCCGCGGAGATGTTCTAGTTGCTCCCAGAATTTCATCCTAATCACTGCCAAACACGCTTGAAGCCTCTCCCACAGCTGTGGGAATGTTCTGGTTGCTCCTGGAAGTTCTTTCCACTCACTGTGGATCGCGCCTAACGCTGCTGGTGTGCCCGCAGAGATTTTCCGGTCGCTTCCGGAAGTTCATCCCATGCACTCCCAATGCATGAGATGAACTTCAGGAAGCGACCAGCACATCCCAGCAGGCACGGCAGAGGTATCGGACGCATTCGACATTGTACAGTACAAACTTTCGGGAGCAACCTGTCACACGCGTTTGGTAGTTCTCAAGATGAACTTCCAAGAGTGATCAGAACATCCCTGCAGGCACAGCAGAGGCATCGGGCATGTTCAGCAGTGCGCAGATGAACTTTCGGGAGCAACCGGAACAATCCTTGGGTGCACCAGCGGCATTGGACATGTTGACCAGTGCACAGGATGAACTTACTGGAGCGACCAGATCCTCCTCGCAAGCATAGCAGAGGCTTCGGGCGCATTGGGAGTGCATGGGATGAACTTTCGGAAGTGACCAGAAAATCACCGTGGGCTTGGTAGAGGCGTTGGACGAGTTCAACAAAGCTCAGGACAAACTTCTGGGAGAGACCAAAACATCCCTGCGGGTGCAGCAGTAGCTTCGGACATGTTCGGCGGTGCACATGATGTACTTCCTGGAGCAACCAAAATATCCCCACGAGTGCTATAGAGGCTTTAGATGCATTTGGCAGTTCACAGGAGGGACTTCCTGGAGTTACTGTAACATCCCATCCGGTGTGGCAGAGACTTCAGGCCCGTTTGGAAGTGCATGGGATGAACATCTGGGAGCGACTGG
>BNST01002763.1:0-28079 GCA_019650275.1 Xylocarpus granatum
GCGTGGTAGAGGCACTGGGCACGTTTGGCAGTGTGTGGGACAAACTTTCATGAGTGACTGGAACATCCCCGCTGGTGCAGTAGAGGCTTCGGGTGCATTGGGCAGTGCACGGGGCGAACTTCTGGGAGTGACCAGAACATCTCAGCAGAGGCTTCAGGTTCATTCTGCAAGTGCACGGTACAATCTTCTGAAAGTGACTGCAAAATCCCTGCGGGCTCAGCAGATGTGCCAGACGCATTTGGCAGTGCTTGGGACAAACTTCCAGAAGGACCAGAACATCCCTGTGGCGCGGCAGCACTGTTGGGTGCGCTCGACAATGCCAGGGACAAAATTTCTGGGAGCGACTGGAACATCCCGCAGACATGGCAGAGGCTTTGGGTATGTTGTGCAGTGCGTGGTATGAACTTCCGGGAGTGACCAGAACATCCCTGTGGGGCATGGCAGAGGCTTCAGGTTCATTCGCCAGTGCACGGTACAATCTTCCAGAAGTGACTGCAAAATCCCTGCAGGCTCGGCAGATGCGTCAGACGCATTTGGCAATGCTCGGAACGAACTTCCAGGGAGGGACCAGAACATCCCCGCGGGCGCGGCAGTGCTGTCGGGCGCGCTCGGCAATGCCAGGGACAAATTTCTGGGAGCGACTGGAACATCCCCTGCAGGCATAGCAGAGGCTTTGGGTATGTTGTGCAGTGCATGGTACGAACTTCCAGGTGTGACTGAAACATCCCAGCAGGCATGATAGAGGCGTTGGACGCATTTGGCAGTGCTTGGGACGAACTTTTGGGAGTGACCAGAACATCCCCGCGGGCGCAGCATAGGCTTTCGGGCGCATTCGCCAGTGTGCAGGACGAACTTCAGGGAGCGACTGGAAAATTCCCACAGGGCTTGGATGAGGCGTCAGACATGTTGGCAGTGCTTGGGAAGAAGTTCTGGGAGTGACCGGAATATCCTCATGCACACGGCAGAGGTGTCGGGCGCATTTGGCAGCGTGCAGTATGAACTTCTGGGAGAGACCGAAAAAATCCCTGCAGGCTCAGCAGAGGCTTCAGGCGCATTCAGCAGTGTGTGGGACAAACTTCCAGAAGTGACCAAAACATCCCCGCGATGTGGCAGCAGCATTGGACACGTTCAGCAATGCGCGGGGCAAACTTCCAGGAGCAACCAGAACATGCCTGCGGGTGCAGCAGCAGCATTGGACACATTTGGCAGTGTGCAGGGACGAACTTCCGGGATCGACCAGAACATCCCCGCGGGCACAGGCTTCTGGCACGTTTGGCAGTGGGCAGCACCAACTTCCCAGAGCGGCCGGAACATCCCTGCAGGCATGGAGCGGTGTCGGACACATTCGGCAGTGCGCTGGACAAACTATCTGGAGCGACCGCAACATCCCCACAGGCGCAGCAATGGCTTTGGGCACATTCAGCAGTGTGCGGTACTAACTTCTGGGAGCGACCGGAACATCCCCATGGGTACGGAGCGGCATTGGGTGCGTTTGACAGTGTACGGGACGAACATCCTGGAGTGACCGGAACATCCCCGCAGGTGTGGTAGTGGCATTTGGCAGTGTGCTGGACGAAACTTCTGGGAGCAACCGGAAAATCACTGCAGGCTTGGCAGAGGCATCGGACACATTCGGCAGTGCTCAGGATGAACTTCTAGGAGCGACCAGTACATCCCCGTGGGTGTGTCAGAGTCTTTCGGGCGCATTGGGCAATGTGCAGGATGAAACTTCCAAGAGACTGGAACATCCCTGCAGGCGTAGCAGAGGCGTGAGGTGCGTTTGGCAGTGCACGCGATGAACTTCGGGGAGCGACTGCAACATCCCTGCGGGTGCAGCAGCAGTGTCAGGTGCATCCGGCAGTGTGCAGGATGAACTTCTGAGATGGACCAAAACATCCCCACGGGCGCGGCAGAAGCATTGGGCGCATTTGGCAGTGCACGGGATGAAGTTCCAGGAGCCACCGGAACATCCCCCCGGTGCAGAAGAGGCTTCTGTGCATTGGGCAGTGCACGTGATGAACTTCTGGGAGTGAACAGAATGTCACCATGGGCGCAACAGAGGCATCGTGCATGTTTGGCTGTGTGCAGGATGAACTTTCCAGGAGCTACCAAAACATCTCCCCGGGCATGAAAGAGGCCTCCCAGCGTGTTGGGCAGTGCGCGGGATGAACTTTTGGGAACGACCAGATCATCCCTGCAGGCACAGCAGTGGCGTTTGGCAGTGCACAGGATGAACTTTTGGGGAGTGACCTAAAAATCCCTGCAGGCTTGGCAGAGGCACCGGATTCATTCAGAAGCGCTTGGGATGAACATCCGGAAGCGACCTGAACATCCCCGTGGGTGCGACAATGCTGTCGGCGCATCTAGCAGTGTGCGGGATGAACTTCCAGGAGCGACCGGAACATCCCCACAGGTGCAGTAGAGGCGTCAGGCATGTTGGGCAGTACATGAGATGAACTTCTGGGAGTGACCAGAACATCCCACTGGCACAGCAGAGGCGTCAGGTGCGTTCAGCACTGTGTGGGACAAACTTCCGAGAGCAACCAAGAACATTCCCGTGGGTACGGCAGTGGCATCGGACACATTTGACAGTGTGTGGGATGAACTTCCAAGAGTGACTGGAGCATCCCCGCGGGTGCGGCAGCGGTGTCGGGTGCATTGGTCAGTGCACAGAACAAACTTCCCTGAGTGACCAAAATCATCCTATGCCGCTCTTGTTCTCTTGTTGCCTTGGCAGTGTGCTGTGCACGGGTCAAAATTCTGAGAGTGACCGGAACATCCATGCAGGCGAGGCAGTGGCTTGGGACACATTGGGCAGTGCTCAGGACGAACTTCCAGGATGACCGGAACATCCCCGCGGGCATGCCAGAGGCTTTGGGCATGTTGGGCAGTGCATGGGATAAACTTTCAGGTGCGACCAGAACATCCCCGTGGGCACGGCAGAGGCATCGGGCGCATTCGGCAGTGTGTGGTACAGAACATCCAGTAGCGACTGGAACTTTCCCCCTAGTGTGGTGGAGGCTTCAGGCGCATTGGGCAGTGCATGGCACGAACTTCCGGGAGTGACCAGAACATCCCCGTGGGCACGTAAGAGGCATTGGGCATGTTTGGCAGTGTGCGGGATGAACTTCTGGGAGCAACCGAACTTCCCGCAGCCACGCTAGAGGATTCGGGTGCGTTGGGCAGTGCACGGGATGAACTTCTGGGAGCAACTAGAACATCCCCATGGGCTGGAAGAGGCATCAGGCACGTTCACCAGTGCACGGTATGAACTTCTGGGAGTGACCGAAACATCGACGATGGCACAGCAGAGGCTTCAGATGCATTGGGAAGTGCTGCTGGACGAACTTCTAGGAGCAACCAGAACATCCCTGCATGCGTGGCAGCGGTGTAGGGCACCTTGGGCAGTGCAGGGGAATGAACTTCCGGGAGTGACCACAGCATCACCGCGGGCACGGTAGAGAAGTCGGGTGTGTCTGGCAGTGCATGGGATGAACTTCTGGGAGTAGCCAGAACATCCCCGTGGGCACGGTAGAGGTGTCAGGCTCGTTTGGCATTGCATGGGGTAACTTCCGGAAGCGACCGAACATCCCAGCGGGCACGGCTATGGTGTCGGGCACATTGGTGTTGAGGACCTTACGAGGCAAAGGGAGCGTGAGAGAATGCACGCAAGGCACCAGGCAGCAAGAGAGGCAGCAACCAATCAGCAAGTGGACACAACCAGCATGCACGCAGCAAGCAGTGAAGCACGGCCAGGTTCTGACTCAGTCCTAATCAATGGCAGAAATAAAAGCCAAGCAGAGTTCCAGCAGCAGCAGGACATCCATGCCAAGGAGAATTCCAGCAGCAGCAGAACATCTATGCCAAGAAGAGTTCTATCAGCAGCAGGACACGCATGATGAATTCCAGTAGCAATAGCATAGTCGCGACAAGAAGAATTCTAAGGACAGAAGGATACTTATTGAGAGTCCTAGTCTTAGAAGGATAAGCCAAGAGGAAGTCCAGCTGCTGTAGAAAACAAGATAAAGTAGGAATTCTAGTCTAAGTAGGAATTCAAGAAAGACCAAGAATCCTAGTAGGATTAGGACACAAATGGATAAGGTCTATCTTGATAATGTTTTATTTGACTTAGACTTGTTGACTTAAGAAAATATATCCTAAGTGGATAAGGAACCTAAGTACTAGTTAAATTAGGATAAGGTTGTCTTAGGCTATAAATACAGCCCATTATTTGTGAGGAGGACATAAGCTACGAATTTTATTATTTTCTCATTCATTAATCAAGAATCAAAGGTAAGCATTCTTGCTCACATTCTTGTTTATATTTTTGGTTATCTTTTAAGAGTTGTCTTGAGATAACTTGGGCTTAAGTTAAGGTTAAGAGTTGTCTTCCTTGCTTAAGAGCTAAGGTTGAAGTTAAGAGTTGTCTTCTTCAACCAAGGCAAGTTGTGATAGGTTTAAGAGTTGTCTTGCCTATCCAACATATTTTATATATATTAGTTAACCCAAGGACAGCTTAGGGGATATAAAATAAGAAAAGAACTCAAGAATCAAATGGGACAGCAAGTTAGGAAGGATTCCAATAGGTGTGCTGACCTCTAAGGTGTAGAAAAGTTGGGGAAAAAAATCAGGACCCCAACAGTTGGTCAGTGCGTGGGACGAACTTTGGAGAGTGACCGGAACATCCCCCGGGGCACAGTAGTGGTGTCAGGCATGTTTGGCAGTGCATGGGACGAACTTCCTAGAGCAACCAGAACTATCCCGCGGGCGTGGCAGAGGCTTCAAGCATGTTGGGTAGTGCACAGGAAAAACTTTCGGAAGCGACCAGAACATGCCCGCGGGTGCGGTAGAGGCTTCCAGCATATTGGGCAGTGTGTGGGATAAACTTTAGGGAGTGCCCGAAAAATCCCCACGGGCTCGCCAGATGCATTGGACACATTCAGCAGAGATCGAGACAAACTTCCAGGAGTGACTGGAACATCCCTACAAGCATGGCAGAGCCGTCGGACATGTTCGGCAGTGCTCAGGAAGAACTTCGAGGAGCAACCAGAACATTCCCCCAAGCATGCCAGGGGCTTCAGCCATTTGGGCAGTGCACAGGATGAACTCCGGGTTTGACCAGAGCATGCCCGAGAGCATAACAGAGGCTTTGATAATATTTTATTTGACTTAGAAAAGCTTGTTGACTTAGGGAAACATATCCTAAGTGGATAAGGAACCTAAGTACTAGTTAAATTAGGATAAGGTTGTCTTAGGACTATAAATACAGCCCATTATTTTTGAGGAGCTCATAAGCTACGAATTTTGTTATTTTCTCATTCATTAATCAAGAATCAAAGGTAAGCATTCTTGCTTCTATTCTTGTTTATATTTCAGTTATCTTTTAAGAGTTGTCTTGAGATAACTTGGGCTTAAGTTAAGGTTAATAGTTGTCTTCCTTGCTTAAGAGCTAAGGTTGAAGTTAAGAGTTGTCTTCTTCAACCAAGGCAAGTTGTGATAGGTTTAAGAGTTGTCTTGCCTATCCAACATATCTTTATATATATATTAGTTAACCCGAAGGACAGCTTAGGGGATATAAAATAAGAAAAGAACTCAAGAATCAAATGGGACAGCAAGTTAGGAAGGATTCCAGTAGGCGTGCTGACCCCTAAGGTGTAGAAAAGTTGGGGAAAAAATCGGGACCCCAACAATTCAACAGTACACGCAATGAGCTTTCCGCAGCAATCAGAACATCTCTGCAAGCGTGGCAGAGTCATCTGATGCGTTCAGCAGTGTGCGTGACAAACTTCCAGGAGTGGCCAGAACATCCCTGCCAGCGCAGCAGAGGCTTCGGGCTCGTTGGGCAGTGCGCTGGACGAACTTTCGGGAGTGACCGGAACATCCTGCGGGCGCAGAAGAGGTGCCTGGTGCATTTGGCAGTGTGCAGGACGAACTTCCGAGAGCAACTAGAGCATCCCCGCCAGTGCGGCAGAGGTGTCTGATGCGTTCAGCAGTGCTCAGGGATGAACTTTTTCGGAGTGACTTGAACATCCCCGTGGGCATGGCTGCGGCGTCCAACATGTTTGGCAGTGCACGGGATGAGCTTCCAGGACTGACCAGAACATCCCCATGCGCGTCGCAGAGGCTTCAGGGTGCATTGAGCAGTGTGCGGTAAGAACTTGCAGGAGCGACAGGAACATCCCCACAGGCATGGCAGAGGCATCGGGTGCATTTGGCAGTGCGCAAGATGAGCTTCTGGGTGCGACTTGAACACCCACGTGGGCATGGCTGCGGCATCGGACATGTTTGGCAGTGCACAGGATGAGCATCCAGGACTGACCAGAACATCCCCATGGACGTGGCAAAGGCTTCGGGTGCATTGGACAGTGTGCAGTACGAACTTTTAGGAGCAACCGGAACATCCCCACAGGTGCAGCGGAGGTGTTAGGTGCCTTTGTAGTGCGCAGGGATGAACTTCCTGGAGCTAGTAGAACATCCCCCTGGGCTGGCAGAGGCACCCGACACGTTCAGCAGTGCGGGATCAAACTGCTGGGTGCGACTTGAACATCCCTGCGGACGAGACAGAGGCATCGGGCACTTTCGGCAGTGTGCAGGATGAACTTCCGGGAGTGATCGAACATCCCTGTAGGCTTGGCAGATGCATCGGGCGTATTCGGCAGTGCACGCGAGGAGCTTAGAGGAGTGACGAAAACATCCCCACGGGTGTGGCAAAAGCTCCGGGTGCATTCGGCATTGCGTGGGATTAAATTTCAGGAGCTTCTGGAACATCCCTGCAGGAGTGGCAGAAGTGTCAGGCATGTTTCAGAGAACTTTCGGGGATGTTCCCCGTGGGCGCAGCAGAGGTGTTGGTCGCATTTTGCAGTGCACGGGACAAACTTCGGGGAGTGACTGGACCATCCCCGCTGGCATGGCAGAAGCGTCAGCTGCATTCAACAGTGCACAGGACGAACTTCAGGGGAGTGACCAGAACATCCCCACGGTTGCAGCAGCATCATAGGGTGCGTATGTGCATGGGAGAAACTTCCAAGAGCGACCGGAAAATCCCCGCAGGTGCAGTATAGGCATCGGGCGCGTTGCAGTTTACATGGGATGAACTTCTGGGAGCAACTGGAACATTCCCACGGGTGCAACATCGGCATGGGGCGCATTCGGCAGTGCATGGGATGAACTTTCGGTAGCAACTGAAACATCCCCATCGGCACAGCAGAGGCTTCGGGCGAGTTTGGCAGTGCACAGAGCGAACTCTGGGAGCGACCAGAACATCCCTGTGGGTGCAGCAGCAGAATTCAGTGCAATCGCCAGTGCACGGAACAAACTTCCGAGAGCGACCGGAACATCCCTGCAGGCACGACAGAGGCATCGGGGACATAAATATAAGAAAAGAACTCAAAAATCAAGTGGGACAGCAAGTTAGGAAGGATTCCAGTAGGCGTGCTGACCTTTAAGGTGTAGAAAAGTTGGAGAAAAAAAAGGGACCCCAACAGTTTACCAGTGTGCGGGACAAAGTTCTGGGAGTGACGGGAACATCCCAGCGGGCTTGGCAGAGGCATCGAGTGCATTGAGCAGTGTGCGGGCAAACTTCCAGGAGCGACCAGAGCATGCCTGCAGATGCGGCAGAGGCTTGGGGCACGTTGGTCTTGCACGGGATGAACCTCCGAGGAGAGACAGAAAAATCCTGGTGGGCTCGGCAGAGGCATCGGACACATTCGGCAGTGCTCGGGAACAGCCTTACGAGAGCGACTGAAAAATCCCTGCAGGCACGACAGAGGCATCGAGGCTCTTTCGGCAATGTGCAGGACAAACTTCCTGGAGTCACCAGATCATTCCCGACGAGCGTCGGCAGCAGCATCGGACACGTTCGGCAGTGTACAGATTGAACTTCCGGGAGTGACCGGAACATCCTTTTGGGCACAGCAGAGGCTTCGAGAGTGTTGAACAGTGTGCAGGACACTCTTCCGAGAGTGACCGAACATCCCTGCATGTGCAGTTATGGCATCGGACATGTTTGACAGTGCGTGGGACGAACTTCCAGGAGCGACCAGAACATCCCGTGCAGGACCGCCAGCAGCGTTGGCCATGTTTGGCAATGCGTGAGACAAACTTTCAGAAGTGACCCGAACATCCCCGTAGGTGGGTGTTGAGAACCTAAGTATGCAGGAAATGCAACGGGCAGAATATGAGGCAGCAAAGGAGAGCATGGGCCAGAAAATGTGCACAACAAGCATGGCAACAGCAAGTGTGCAGCCCAGCAGTGAAGCCCGGACAGTATTTGACTTAATCCTAATTAATGAAAGACATTCACACCAACAGGAGTTCCAGCAGAAGAAGGACAATCGCATCAAGAAGAACTCCAGCAGCAGTAACACGTCCATGTCAAGAAGAGTTCTTGCAGGAGAAGGACATAGACGGCATAAAGAACTCCAGCAGCAGCAGGATGTCATGGCAGGTTTGACTTCAGCAAGATGTTCACGTCAAGGAGGAGTCTTGGAATGGAAGGACACGCCATAAGGGAAGTTCTAATCCAAGAAGGAAATGACAAGAAGAAGTTCAGCAGCTGTAGGAGAGGAGATAAGATAAGGACAGAAAGACTTAGTCAAAGTAGGAATTCTAGTAAAGAAAGACACAAGAATCCTAGTAGGATTAGGAAACAATGGGATAAGGTCTATCTTGATAATGTTTTAGTTGTGTTAGAAAACCTTGTTGACTTAGGAAAACATATCCTAAGTGGATAAGGAACCAGACGCGTTTGGCAGTGCTTGGGACAAACTTCTGGGAGCAATCGAAACATCCTGTGGGTGCAGCAGAGGCATCGGCCACATTCGTGTTGAGAACCTAAGTATGCAGGAAAGGCAATGGGCAGAAAATGGGGCAGCAAAGGAGAGCATGGGCCAGAAAATGTGCACAACAAGCATGGCAACAGCAAGTGTGCAGCCCAGCAGTGAGGCCCGACCAGTATTTGACTTAATCCTAATTAATGAAGGACATTCACACCAACAGGAGTTCCAGCAGAAGAAGATAATCGCATCAAGAAGAACTCCAGCAGCAGCAGGATGTCTATGTCAAGAAGAGTTCCAGCAGCAGCAGGACTTCCATGCCAAGCAGAATTCCAGCAGCAGCAGGACATCTACGCCAAGAAGAGTTCTATCAGCAGCAGGACATGCATGATGAGCTCCAGAAGCAATAGGATATTCATGCCAAGGAGAATTCTAAGGGCAGAAGGATTTGCATTGAGAGTCCTAGTCCTAGAAGGATAAGCCAAGAGGAAGTCCAGCCGCTGTAGAATACAAGATAAGGTAGGAATTCTAGTCTAGGTAGATAATCAAGAAAGACCAAGAATCCTAGTAGGATTAGGATACCTTTGGATAAGGTCAATCTTAATAAGGTTCTAGTTGTCTTAGAAAACCTTGTTGACTTAGGAAAACTTATCCTAAGTGGCTAAGGAACTTAAGTACTAGTTAAATTAGAAAAGGCTGTCCAATACTATAAATACAGCCCAAGCCATTACACACGGCTGGATCTCAAAGGAGGGAGGATGGACAAGATTCACACAAGAGTTAGTGAACAGATTTGGCCACCACTAATGCAGCGTATCATTCTGAGTTAAGTAACCATGAACAACTATATAGAAAAAGGGCATAATGTTTTGCGGTTCTCTTGGCCACAAAGGAAGAAAACATAGCCGAACATTATATACACAAAGACATACCAATGGGAGTAAGGAACCTATTGGACCGATTCATCCGACGCCTAAGCCGATCCCGTGTGGATTTTCCAGTCTTTCCTGGAAGTTCATCCCGTGTACTGCCAAACGCGCCTGATGGCTCTGCCACACCCACGGGATGTTCCAGTCGCTCCTGGAAGTTCATCCCACGCATTGCCGAACTGTTTGGATCCTGATTTATTGTCCCAAATTTTCTACACCTTAGGAGTTAGCACGGCTTCTAAAACCTCTCATAACTTGCTGTCCTGTTTGATTCTTGAGTTCTTTTCTTAGACTTACATCCCCTAAGCTGTCCTTCGGGACTAACTAATGAATAAAAGATATGTTGGATAGGCAAGACAACTCTTAAACCTATCACAACTTGCCTTGGTTGAAGAAGACAACTCTTAACTTCAACCTAAGCTCTTAAGCAAGGAAGACAACTCTTCACCTTGTCTTAAGCCCAAGTTATCTCAAGACAACTCTTAAAAGATAACCAAAAAATAAACAAGAATAGAAGCAAGAATGCTAACCTTGATTGTTGATTAATGAATGAAAACATACAAATTCGAGCATATCCCTATGCTAACAAATAATGGGCTGTATTTATAGTATTGGACAGCCTTTTCCTAATTTAACTAGCACTTAAGTTCATTATCCACTTAGGACAAGTTTTCCTAAGTCAAGAAGGTTTCCTAAGACAACTAGAATCTTATCAAGATAGACCTTATTCAAATGTTTCCTAATTCTACTAGGATTCTTGGTCTTTCTTGAATTTTAACCTAGACTAGAATTCCTACTTTATCTTGTATTCTACAGCGGCTGGACTTCCTCTTGGCTTATCCTTCTAGGACTAGGACTCTTAATATGTATCCTTCTTCCCTTAGAATTCTTCTTGTCATGACTATCCTGTGGCTACTGGTATTCATCATGCAGTGTCCTGCTGCTGATAGAACTCTTCTTGGCATGGATGTCCTGCTGCTGCTGGAACTCTGCTTGGCGTAGATGTCCTCCTACTGCTGGAACTCTCCTTAATGTGATTATCCTTCTTATGCTGGAACTCCCGTTGTCTTCCTTGCTTAAGAGCTTAGATTGAAGTTAAGAGTTGTCTTCTTCAACCAAGGCAAGTTGTGATAGGTTTAAGAGTTGTCTTGCCTATCCAACATATCCTTTTATATATTAGTTAACCCAAAGGACAGCTTAGGGGACGTAAATATAAGAAAAGAACTCAAGAATCAAACGGGACAGCAAGTTAGGAAGGATTTCAGTAGGCATGCTGACCCCTAAGGTGTAGAAAAGTTGGGAAAAAAATCGGGACCCCAACAGTCCAGCAGTGTTCGGGACAAACTTCCGGGAGTGACCAGAACATCGCTGCAGGCATGGAACCGGCATCGGGTGCACTTGACAGTGCACAGGACTTTCTTCCTGGAAAGACCAAAACATTCCTGCAGGCGCATCATAGGCTTTGTCGCTTGGCCATGCGCGGGACGAACTTCCGAAGTGACCGAACATCCTGTAGGCACATCTGAAGCTTCGGGCACGTGACTGCACAGGACGAACTTCCAGGAGTGACCTGAACATCCACGCAGGTGGGGCATAGGTGTCAGGGCTTGTACAGAAGTGCACTGGATGAACTTCAGGGAGCAACTGGAAAATCCTCGTGGGCTCAGCAGAGGCGTTGGACGAGTTCAGAAGTGCTCAGGATGAACTTCTGGGAGCGACTGGAATATTCCCTGGGCATAGCAGGGGCGTCGGGCGCATTTGGCAGGGCTCGGGACGAACTTCTGGGAGTGACCGGAATATTCCTGCAGGCATGGCAGGGGCATCAGGTGCGTTCGGCAGGGCATGGAACAAACTTCTGGGAGCAACCAGAACATCCCTGCGGGTGCGGCAGATGCTTCCTGTGCATTCGGCAGCATGCGGGACGAACTTCTGGGAGCAACTGGAACATCCCCGCAGGCATGGCAGTGGCCTTGGGCATGTTCAACAGTGCACAGGACGAACTTCCGGGAGCAATCGTAAAATCCCTGCAGGCACAGAAGAGGCGTTGGACGCGTTCGGCAGCGCTTGGGACGAACTTCTGGGAACAACCGAAACATCCCCGTGGGCATGGCACAGGCTTTGGGCATGTTGGACAGTGCATGGGATGAACTTCCAGGCATGACCGAAACATCCCTGCAGGCATGGCAGAGGTTTCAGGAGTGTTTCGGCAGTGTGCGGGACAAACTCTGGAGCGACTGGAACATCCCTGCAGGAGCAGCAAAGGCTTCGGGCACGTTGGGCATTGTGTGGGACAAATTTTCAGGAGCGATCAGAACATCCCCGTGGGCGAGGCAGAGGCGTCAGTTGCATTCAACAGCACATGGGCAAACTTCTGGGAGCATTCGGAACATCCCCACGGGCGCTGCAGAGTCACTGGGCACATTCGGCAGTGTGCGGGGTGAATGTCTGGGAGTGACGTAACATCCCCATGGGTGTGGCAGAGGCATCGGATGCATTCGGCAGTGCTTGGGATGAAATTCCGGGAGCGACTGGTATATACCAGTGGGCAAGGCAAAGGCACAGGTTGCATTCAACAGTGCGCGACGAACTTCCGGGAGCAATCGAAGCATCTCCGTGAGCGTGGCAGAGTCATCTGGCGCATTCGGCAGTGTGCGTGACAAACTTCCAGGAGCGGCTGGAACATCCCCATGGTGCATGGCAGAGGCTTTCAGGCGCATTGGGTAGTGCACCAGATGAACTTTTGGGAGTCGACCAGAACATCCTGGCAGGCGCAGAAGAGGCGCTTGGTGCATTTGGCAGTGTGCAGGACGAACTTCCAGGAGCGACCGGAGCATCCCCTGCAGGTGCGGCAGAGGTGTCTGATGCATTCAGCAGTGCTCGGGACGAACTTCTCGGAGCGACCGGAACATCCCCGCGGGCATGGCAGATGCTTTGAGCACATTTGGCAGAGCACGAGACTAATTTCCAGGAGTTAATGGAACATCCCTGCAGGCACAGCAGATGCTTTGGGCACATTTGGCAGTGCGCAGAACAAACTTCCGGAAGCAGCTGGAACATCCTCATGGGTGTGGCAGTGGCATTGGACACGTTCGGCAGTGCGTGGGGCGAACTTCCAGGAGCAACCGGAACATCCCAGCAGGCGCAGCAGAGATGTCAGGCATGTTTGACAGTGGACGGGACGAACTTTCGGGAGCAACCGTAACATCCCTATGGGCACGGCAGCGGCATCAGACACTGCAGTAGTGTGCAGTAAGAACTTCAGGGAGCAACCAGAACATCCCCAGGGCATGGCAGAGGCATTGGGTGCATTTTGCAGTGCACGGGACGAACTTCTGGGAGCGACTTGAACATCCCTGTGGGCATGGCTGCGGCGTCCGACATGCTTGGCAGTGCACGGGACGAGCTTCCAGGACTGACCAGAACATCCCCATGGGCGTGGCAGAGGCTTCAGGTGCATTGGGCAGTGCACGGTATGAACTTCCGGGACAGACAGGAACATCCCCACAGGCGTGGCAGAGGCATCGGGCACGTTTGGCAGTGCGTGGGACAAACTTCTGGGAGCGATTTGAACATCGCCATGGGCATGGCTGCGGCGTCCGACATGTTTGGCAGTGCACGGGACTGAGCTTCCAGGACTGACCGGAACATCCCCATGGGTGTGGCAGAGGCTTCGGGTGCATTGGGCAGTGCACGGTACAAACTTCCGGGAGCAACTGGAACATCCCCACAGGTGTGGCAGAGGTGTTAGGCGCCTTTGCAGTGCTGGGATGAACTTCTGGGAGCTAGCAGAACATCCCCCTGGGTGCGGCAGAGGCTTCTGGCACGTTCGGCAGTGCGGGGTCAAACTTCCGGGTGCGACTTGAACATCCCCGAGATGAGACAGAGGCATCGGGCGCTTTCAGCAGTGCACAGGACGAACTTTCGGGAGTGACCGAACATCCCAGCGGGCTCGGCAGATGCATCGGGCGTATTCGGCAGTGCACACGACGAGCTTAGAGGAGTGACCGAAACATCCCCATGGGTGTGGCAGAAGCTTCGGGCGCATTCGGCATTGTGCGGGATTAAATTTTGGGAGCTTCGGAACATCCCTGCAGGAGTGGCAGAAGTGTCAGGCATGTTCGCCAGTGTGCGGGACGAACTTTCGGGGAATGACTGGAACATCCCCGTGGGCATGGCAGAGGTGTCAGTCGCATTTTGCAGTGCACGGGACAAACTTCGGGGAGCAACTGGAACATCCCCTGCTGGAGCAGCAGAAGCGCTGGCCGCGTTCAGCAGTGCACAGGACAAACTTCGGGGAGTGACCAGAACATCCCTGCGGGTGCAGCAGCATTGTGGGGTGCATATGGCAGTGCGTGGGACAAACTTTCGAGAGCGACCGAAAAATCCCCGCGGGCACAGTATAGGTGTCGGGCGCATTCAGCTTGCATGGGATGAACTTCTGGGAGCAACCAGAACATTCCCATGGGCGCAACATCGGTGTGGGGCGCACTCGCAGTGCGTGGGATGAAGATCCGGTAGCAACTGGAACATCCCCACGGCATGGCAGAGGCTTCGGATGAGTTTGGCAGTGGGCAGAACGAACTTCCAGGGAACGACCGGAAGATCCCCGCGGGTGTAGCAGTGGCATTCAGTGCAATCGCAGTGCACGGAACAAACTTCTGAGAGAGACCAGAACATCCCCGTGGGTGCGGCAGAGGAATCGGGCATTTTGCAGTGTGCAGGACGAACTTCGGTGAGCGACCAGAACATCCCCGCAGGCGAGGCAGCTGCGTTCAGCACATTTGTGTTGAGGACCTTAGGAGGCAAAGGGAGCGTGAGTGAATGCGCGCGAGGCACCAAGCAGCAAGAGAGGCAGCAACAGGCCAGAATGTGCGCACAACAAGCTTGCACACAGCATGCAGTGAAGCACGGCCAGGTTCTGACTCTGTCCTAATTGACTGCAGAAATCCAAGCCAGGAAGAACACCAGCATTGGCAGGACACAATCCGAGCAGGAGAAGGACATGGACGGCATGAAGAACTCCAGCAGCAGCAGGACGTCATGGCAGGTTTGACTTCAACAAGATGATCACCTCAAAGAGAGTCTTGGAATGGAAGGACACGCCCTATGGAAGTCCTAATCCTAGAAGGAAACAGCAAGATGAAGGTCAGCAGCTGTACTACCTATCGAACCCAAACATCCCCGCGTGTGGGGTTGTGGCATTGGATATGTTTGACAGTGCATGGGACGAACTTCCAGGAGTGACTGGAACATCCTTGCAGGACTGGAAGCAGCATTGGCCATGTTTGGCAGGGCATGGGACAAACTTCCGGAAGTGACCCGAATATCCCCATAGGCACGGGCAGTGGTGTCAGACACGTTCGGCAGTGTGCAGGACAAACTTTGGGGAGTGACCTCAACATCCCTGCAGGACCAGCAGCGGCATCAGCTGCGTTTGGTAGTGTGCAGGATGAACTTCCAGGAGCGACTGGAACATCCCCGCAGGCATGGCAGAGGCATTGGGTGCATTCGGTATTGCACGGGACAAATTTCTGGGAGCGACTGGAACATCCCGACAAGCGCAGCATAGGCTTCAGGTGCGTTTGGCATTGCACGGTACGAACTTCCGGGAGCGATCGTTAAATCCCCGTGGGCTCAGCAGAGGCATCGGATGCGTTCGGCAGTACTCAGGACAAACTTCCGGGAGTGATCAGAGCATCCCCATGGGTGTGGTAGAGGTGTCGGGCACTTCGGCCATGCATGGGACAAACTTCCAGGGGCGATCGGAACATCCCTTTGGGCTTGGCAGAGGCGTCGGATGCATTCGGCAGTGCTCGGGATGAACTTCAGGAGTGGCCGGAACATCCCCTGTGGGCGTAGCAGAGGCATCGGGCACGCTTGGTAGTGTGCAGGACAAACTTCAGGGAGCGACCAGAACATGCCTGCAGGCATGGCAGAGGTGTCAGGGCATTGGGCAGTGCACGGGACAAATTTCAGGGAGTGACCGCAAAATACTCACGGGCTCGGCAGCGGTGTCAGATGCGTTTGGCAGTGTCACGACAAACTTCTGGGAGCGACTAGAACATCCCTGTGGGTGCAGCAGCGGCGTCCGGCATGCTCAGCTGTGTGCCGGAACATAACCACGGGCGTGGCAGAAATGTCGGGCGCATTCAGCCATGCGTGGGATGAATTTCTGGGTGCAACCGGAACATCCCTGCAAGCGCAGCAGCAGTGTCGGACGAGTTCGGCAGTCCACGCGATGAACTTCTAAGTGTGACCGGAATATCCCTGCAGGCTTGGCAGAGGCGGTAAACAGTTCAGCAGTGCTCGGGATGAACTTTTGCGAGTGACTGGAACATCCCCACGGGCACGGCAGTGGAGTCGGACACATTCAGCAGTGCATGGGACAAACTCTTGGGAGTGACCGGAACATCCCTGCGGATGCGGGAGAGACTTCATGCATTGGGCAGTGCATGGGACGAGCTTCCGGGAATGACCAGAACATCCCCATGGGCACAGCAGATGCGTCAGGGCACGTTCAGTAGTGTGCAGGATGAACTTCCGGGAGTGACCCAAACATCCTTGTGGGCTTGGCAGCGCCGTCAGGCGTGTTCGGCAGTGCGTGGGATGAACTTCTGGGAGCGACCGGAACATCCCCGTAGGCACGGATGAGGCTTCTGATGCATTGGGTAGTACACGGGACGAACTTCCAGGTGCGACCAGAACATCCCCACAGGCACAGTATAGGCTTCTGGTGCATTGGCAGTGCACGGTACGAACTTCTGGGAGCAACCGTTAATTCCCCATGGGCTCGGCAGAGGCATCGGATGCATTCGGCAGTGCTCGGGACAAACATCCAGGAGCAACTGGAACATCCCCTGAAGGCGTGGCAGAGGTGTTGGGCATGTTCGGCCGTGCCCACGGGAATGTTCCAGTCGCTCCCAGAAGTTCGTCCGCACACTGCTGAACGCGCCCGATGCCTCTACTGCATCCACAGGGATGTTCTGGTTGCTCATGGAAGTTCGTCTTGCATACTGCCAAATGCTCATTATGCTGCTGCCGCACCCACGGGGATTTTCCAGTTGCTCCCTGAAGTTCGTCCCATGGACTGCTGAATGCAACCGACTACTCTGCCGTGCCCTACAGGGATGTTCCATTTGCACTCAGAAGTTCATCCCGTGCACTGCTGAATGCGCCTGAAACCTCTGTCGAGCCTGCAGGGATGTTTCAGTCGCTCCCGGAAGTTTTTCCGGCACACTGTCCAACGTGCCCAAAGTCCTCTGCGTGCCTGCAGGGAATTTTTAGTCGATCTGGGAAGTTTGTTCCGAGCACTGCTGAATGCAGTGCAATGCCTCAGCTGAGCCCGCTGGGATTTTCCGGTCGCTTCTGAAGTTCATCCCATGCACTGCCAAATGCGCCTGATGCCACGCCTCGCACACGGGAATGTTCCGGTTGCTCCAGGAAGTTTGTCACACACACTGCCAAACACGCCCGATGACTCTACTGCACCTGCAGGGATGTTCCGGTTGCTCATGGAAGTTTGTCCCTGTGTACTGCCAAATGCTCCCAACGCTGCTGCCATGCCTGCAGGGATGCTCCGGTCACTCCCCAAAGTTCATCCCGCAGACTGCCGAATGCAGCCAACTCCTCTGCTGCACCTGCGGGGATTTTCCGGTTGCTCCTGGAAGTTTGTCCCCACACACTGCCAAACGCGTCCAACGCTGCTGCTGCACCCGTGGGGATGTTTGGGTGACTTCCAGAAGTTCGTCCCATGACTGCACCCGAAGCCTCTGCCACGCCCACAGGGGATGTTCCGGTCAATCCAGAAGTTCATCCCGTGCACTGTCGAACACGCTGAATGCCGCTGCTGCGACCGAGGGGATGTTCTGGTCGCTCCTGGAAGTTTGTCCCACACACTGGCAAATGCCACTGCTGTGCCCGTGGGAATGTTCTGATCACTCCCGAAAGTTTGTCCCGCACACTGCCAAATGCAGCCAACGCCTCTGCCATGCCCAGGGGATGTTCTGGTCACTCCAGAAATTTGTCTTGAGCACTGCCGAATGCGTCTGATGCCTCTGCCTAGCCCACGGAGATTTTCTGGTTTCTCCTGGTAGATCATCCATTGCACTGCCAAACGTGCCGAAAGGCGCTGCCACACCCATGGGGATGTTCTGGTCGCTTTCGGAAGTTCGTCCCACGCACTGCCGAACGTGTCCAACTCCGCTGCTGCACCTGTGGGGATGTTCCTATCACTCCCAGAAGTTTGTCTCATGCACTGCCGGACGCGCCTTCAGCCTCTGCTGAGCCCACAGGGATTTTCCGATCGCTCTTGGAAGTTTGACCCATGCACTGACAAACGCGTTCAACGCCACTGCTGCACTCGCGGGGATGTTACAGTCACTCCTGTAAGTTCATCCCACACGCTGCCAACTGCGCCCGAAGCCTCTGCCGAGCCTGCTGGGATTTTCTGGTCACTCTTGGAAGTTCATCCCATGCACTGCCAAACGTGCCAACACTCTGCCAGCCCGCGGGGATGTTCTGGTCGCTCCCAGAAGTTTGTCCCATGCACTGCCAAATGTGTCCAACACCTATGCCATCGCCGTGGGGATGTTCTGGTCACTACCAGAAGTTCATCTTGTGCACTACCAAATGCACTGACACCACTGCCACGCCCGGAGGGATGTTCTGGTTGCTACCCAAAGTTTGTCCTGAGCACTGCCAGACATGCCCGACGCCTCTGCTGCACACGTGGGGATATTCCGTTGCTCCTGGAAGTTCATCCCGAGCACTGCCCAATGCGTTCGACACCTCTCCTAAGCCCAGGGGGATTTTCCAGTCACTCCTTGAAGTTCTTCTTGCACACTGCCGAATGCACCCCAAGCCTTGGGCGCACCTGCAGGGATGTTCTGGTCACTCCCAGATGTTTGTCCTGAGCCCTGCCGAATGCGTTCCATGCCTCTGCTGAGCCCACGGGGATGTTCTGGTCACTTCCAGAAGTTTGTCCCGTGCACAGCCAAACGCCCGACGCCTTTGCCATGCTCGCAGGGATGTTCCGGTCGACCTGGAATTTTGTCCGAGCACTACCGATTGCATCCGACGCCTCTGCCGAGCCCGCAGGGAATTTATGGTCGCTCCCAGAAGTTCGTACCACACACTGCTGAATGCACCCAAAGCCTCTACTGTGCCTGCAGAGATGCTCCAGTTGATCACGAAGTTTGTACAGCACACTGCCCAATGAACCTAAAGCCTCTGCTGAGCCACAGGAATGTTCCGGTTGCTCGCAGAAGCTAGTCCCATGCATTGCCCAATGCGCACAAAGCCTCTCCCATGCCTGCAGGGATGTTCTGGTCGCTCCCGAAAGTTCATCACGTACACTGGCGAATGTATCCGACTCCACTGCCGCACCTGTGGGAATGTTCCAGTCACTCCCGGAAGTTCATCTCGAGAACTGATGAACGCGTGCAATGCCTCTGCCGAGCCCGCGGAGATATTTTCGGTCTCTCCAGGAAGTTCGCCCTCACACTGACAAACTTGTCTAGTGCCTTGCTGAGCTAGCGGGGATGTTCCGGTCGCTCGTGGAAGTTTTTCCCGAGCACTGCCCAATGTGCCCGATGCCTCTTCTGTGCCCGTGGGGATGTTCCGGTCACTCCCGAGAAGTTCGCACCCATACACTGTTCAATGCACCTGAAGCCTCTGCATGCCCGAGTGGATGTTCCGGTCACTCCCAGAAGTTCATCCTGTGCACTAATGAACACACTTGACGCCCTCTTCTGCGACTGCAGGGATGTTCAGGTCGCTCAAGGAAGATTGTCCCACGCATTGCCAAACATGCTTGAAGCCTCTGCCGCACCCACTGCGATGTTTCCAGTCGCTCCTGGAAGTTCGTCTTGCACACTGCAGAATGTGTCCACTGCTGCTGCCATGCCTGCAGTGATGTTCCAGTCGCTCCTGGAAGTTTGTCCCGTGCACTGCCAAACACGGCCCATGACCCAGCCGCGCCCGCTTGGATGTTACAGTCGCTCCCAGAAGTTTGTACCTCGCATTGCCGAACACGCTTGACACCGCTGTTGCAGAATGTGCTTGACACCTCTGCCGTGCCTGCAGGAATGTTCCAATCTCCCCCTGAAGTTCGTCGCAAGCACTTCCAAACGTGTCCGACGCCTCTGCCGAGCATGCAGGGATTTTCCAGTCGCTCTCGGAAGTTCATCCTGTACACAGCCAAACGCGTCCGACACCTCTGTCTTGCCCTGCGGGGATTTTCTGGTTGCTCCCGGAAGTTCATCCCGTGCACAGCCCAACCCGACGAAGCCTCTGCCACGCCTGCGGGGATATTCTGGTCGCTCCCGGAAGTTCATCCTGCAACTGCCAAACGGATCCAATGCCTCTGCTTGCGTCCGCAGGGATGTTCTGGTTGCCCCCACAAGTTTGTCCCGTGCACTGCCGAACGTGCCCGACGCCTCTGCTGTGCCCAGAGGGATTTTCCAGTTGCTCCCAGAAGTTCATCCTGTGCACTACAGAACATGTCCAATGCCGCTGCCATGCCCGGGGGGATGTTCCGGTCGCTCCCAGAAGTTTTGTCCCCCGCACTGCTGATCACACCTGACACCTCTGCCGTGCCCGCGGGAAAGTTCTGGTCGCTCCCGAAAGTTCGTCCAGCAGGTGCGTTTGGCAGTTCACGGGATGAACTTCCTGGAGTGACCAGAACATCCCACGGGTGCAGCAGCAGCATCAGATACATTCGTGTTGAGGACCTTAAGAGGCAAAGGGAGCGTGAGCGAATGCGAAGAGGCGCCAAGCAGCAAGAGAGGCAGCAACAGGCAAGAAAGTGCGCACAACAAGCTTGCACGCAGCATGCAGTGAAGCATGGCCAGGTTCTGACTCTGTCCTAATTGACCATGGACATCCAAGTCAAGAAGGACACCAGAATTGGCAGGATATGCATGATGCAATCCGAGCAGGAGAAGGACATGTACGGCATGAAGAACTCCAGCAGCAGCAGGACGTCATGGCAGGTTTAGCTTCAACGAGATGATCACGTCCAGGAGAAGTCTTGGAATGGAAGGACAAGCCATATGGAAGTCCAAATCCTGGAAGGAAACAGCAAGATAAAGGTCAACAGCTGTAGGAGAGGAGATAAGATAAGGACAGAAAGGTTTAGTCAAAGTAGGAATTCTAGTCTAAGTAGAAATTCAAGAAAGACCAAGAATCCTAGTAGGATTAGGAAACATTGGGATAAGGTCTATCTTGATAATGTTTTAGTTGTCTTAGAAAACCTTGTTGACTTAGGAAAACATATCCTAAGTGGATAAGGAACCTAAGTACTAGTTGAATTAGGATAAGGCTGTCTAAATACTATAAATACAGCCCATTATTTGTGAGCAGGGAGATATGCTCCAAATTTTGTATTCTTTTCATTCATTAATCAAGAATCAAGGTTAGCATTCTTGCTTCTATTCTTGTTTATAATTCAGTTATCTTTTAAGAGTTGTCTTGAGATAACTTGGGCTTAAGGCAAGGTGAAGAGTTGTCTTCCTTGCTTAAGAGCTTAGGTTGAAGTCAAGAGTTGTCTTCTTCAACCAAGGCAAGTTGTGATAGGTTTAAGAGTTGTCTTGCCTATCCAACATATCTTTTATTCATTAGTTAATCCCAAAGGACAGCTTAGGGGACATAAATCTAAGAAAAGAACTCAAGAATCAAACGGGACAGCAAGTTAGGAGAGGTTTTAGTAGGCGTGCTAACCCCCTAAGGTGTAGAAAAGTTGGAACAAGAAATCGTGACCCCAACAATTCAGCAGTGTACAGGACGAACTTCCCAGACCTATTGGTACATTCCCACAGGTGCGGTGGAGGGTTTGGGCACATTCGGCAGCGTGGGGGACAAACTCTGGGGAGCAACTGGAACATCCCCACGAGTGCTGTAGAGGCATCAGGCATGTTCGGCAGTGCCAGGATGAACTTCCGGGAGTTACCAGAACATCCCGCATGCGCGTCGCTGTCTGTGGACATGTTCGGCAGTGCGTGGGATGAACTTCTGGGAGCGACCGGAACATCCCGTGGGCGTGGCAGCACCGTCAGATATGCTTGGCAGTATGCGGGATGAACTTCCCGGACCTACCGGAACATCCCCGCTGGCGCGGCAGAGGGTTCGTGCACATTCCGTAGTGTGCAGTATGAACTTCTGGGAGTGACCGCAACATCCCCTGCGAGTACAGTAGAGGCATTGGGCACATTCGCAGTGCCCAGGACGAACTTCTGGAAGTCGCCGGAACATCCCACAGGCAATGCAGTGGCGTCAGGCATGTTTGGCAGTGTGCAGTATGTACTTCTTGGCACAACCGGAAAATCACCATGGGCTCGGCAGAGTAGCTGGACGTGTTCGGCAGTGCTCAGGATGAACTTCCAAGAGTGACCAGAACATCCCCGCGGGCTCAGCAGCGGCATCTGGCACATTCAGCAGTGTGCGAGATGAACATCCGGGAGCAACCAGAACATCCCTGTGGGCACGGCAGAGGCATCGGAAGCATTTGGCAGTGCATGGGACAAACTACATGGAGCAACTGGAACATCCCCACGGGCGCGGCAGCGGCATTGGATATGTTTCGGCAGTGAGTGGGACAAACATCCGGGAGCGACTGGAACATACCTGCGGGCGTGGCAGAGGCTTCGGGCGCATTTGACAGTGCACGAGGCAAACTTCCAGGAGCAACCGGAACATCCCCGTGGGCATGGCAGAGGCTTTGGGGGCATTTGACAGTGTGCAGGGAAAACTTCCGGAAGTGACCAAAACATCCCTGTAGGCACGGCAGAGGTTTCGAGCGCATTCTGCATTGCTTGGGATGAACTACCTGGAGCAACTGGAACATCTCTGGCAGGACTGGTAGAGGCATCAGGTGTGTTAGGCCGTGCACGGGATGAACTTCTGGAAGTGACTGGAACATCCCTGCAGGCTCAGAAAAGGCATCACCTGTGTTCAGCTGTGTGCGGGACAAATTTCTGGGAGTGACCAGAAAATACCCGTGGGCTCGGCAGGGCCATCGGACGCGATTGCCAGTACTAGGGACGAACTTCTGGGAGTGACTGGGAATGTGATTGTCCCGCAAGCTGCCAAACTCGGACGTTGCCTCTGCCATGCCTGAAGGGATAATTTGGTCACTCCAGATAGTTCGTCCCACGTAGCACTGAACATGTTCGACACCGTTGCCACACCTACAGGGTGCGGCAGAGGCTACGGGTGTGCTCAGCAGTGAGCAGGATGACCTTCCGGGAGTGGGCATAACATCCCCGCGGGTGCAGCAGCGGCATCAAATACATTTGGCAGTGCATGGGATGAACTTCCCTGGGACCAACTGGAACATACCTGTGGGCACAGCAGAGGCTTCGGGAACATTCAGTAGTGCATGGGACGAACTTCTGGCATTGGGCACATTCGGCAGTGTGCAAGATGAACTTTCGGGAGCGATCGAAAAATCCCCATGGACTCAGCAGAGGAGTCAGATGTGTTTGGCAGCGCTCGGGATGAACTTCCAGGAGTGACAGGAACATCCCTGCGGTGTGGTAGCGGCGTCTGACACACTCAGCAGTGAACGAGATGAACTTCTGGAAGCGACCAAAACATCCCCACGGGTGCAGTAAAGGCATCAAGTGCATTCAGCAGTGCACAGGACAAACTACCCTTGGACAAACTAGGTAAGGCATCCTCATCAAGTAAGACAATGCCCTCAAAAACAAAAGACCCTCTCAAACTATCAACCGAAGAGATCAACAGGAGAATCAAAAGAGGCCTATGCTTTAGGTGCAATGATAAGTGGCAAGTTGGCCACAAGTGCAACAAAGGGCTGTTCAACATCATTGAAGTGGTAAGTGATGAAGAACACGAGGAAAGCAGTGAGGAAGAACAAGAAAGCCGCATGGACAGCGAGGAGGAAGCAGAGGCAGAACACTTCCCAGATCATGCGGAAGAAGGCAAAATCAACTTGCATGCAGTAGGGGCAACCACTAAGCCTACTGCCATGAGGTTGTTTGCAACCATTAACGGGAAGAACATTTTGGTGTTGGACACGTTTGCCAGGGCACTAGACAAACTTTTGGGAGCAGCCGGAACATCCCTGCTGCCACGGCAGAGGCTTCAAGCGCATTGGGTAGTTTGGAGAAGAACTTCCGGGAGGGACCTGAACATCCCCACGGGTGTGGCAGAGGCATTGGGCACATTCGGAAGTGTGCAGAATGAACTTCGAGGAGCGACCAGAACATCCCCGCGGGCACAGCAGAGGCGTCGGGCACGTTCAGCAGTGTGCAAGATGAACTTTAAGGAGGGACCGGAACATCCCCACAGGTGCGGCAAAGGCATCGGGCACTTGGGCAGTGCGCCTGACGAACTTCCGTGAGCGACCCAGACATCCCCGTGTGCGCGGCAGCGACGTTGGACATGTTCGGCAGTGCATGAGACAAACTTCCAGTAGTGACCAACTCAAACATCACTGCAGGCATGGCAGTGGCATTTGGCGCATCTGGCAGTGAACAGGATGAGGATCCGGGAGCGACTGGAAAATTGCCATGGGCTCAGCAGAGGTGTTGGACACGTTGGGCAGTGTGCGGGATGAACTTCTGAGAGGGACCGGAAGCTCTCCGCAGGCATGTGTTGAGAACCTAAGTATGCAAGAAATGCAATGGGCAGAAAATGAGGCAGCAAAGGAGAGCATGGGCCAGAAAATGTGCACAACAAGCATGGCAACAGCAAGTGTGCAGCCCAGCAGTGAGGCCCGGCTATTATTTGACTTAATCCTAATCAATAAAGGACATTCACACCATCCAAGAAGAGCTTCCAGCAGTAGGAGGACATCTACGCCAAGCAGAGTTCTAGCAGCAGCAGGACATCTATGCCAAGCAGAGTTCCAGCAGCAGCAGGACATCCATGCCAAGGAGAATTCCAACAACAGCAGGAGATCTATGCCAAGAAGAGTTCTATCAGCAGCAGGACACGCATGATGAATTCCAGTAGCAATAGGATAGTCACGACAAGAAGAATTCTAAGGGCAGAAGGATTTGCATTGAGAGTCCTAGTCCTAGAAGGATAAGCCAAGAGGAAGTCCAGCACTGTAGAATACAAGATAAGGTAGGAATTCTAGTCTAAGTATGAATTCAAGAAAGACCAAGAATCCTAGTAGGATTAGGAAACAGTGGGATAAGGTCTATCTTGATAATGTTTTAGTAGACTTAGAAAAGCTTGTTAACTTAGGAAAAGATATCCTAAGTGGATAAGGAACCTAAGTACTAGTTAAATTAGGATAAGACTGTCTTAGGACTATAAATACAGCCCATTATTTGTGAGGAGGAGATATGCTCTGAATTTTTGTTATTTTCTCATTCAATAATCAAGAATCAAGGTTAGCATTCTTGCTTACTTTCTTGTTTATGTTTTTGGTTATCTTTTAAGAGTTGTCTTGAGATAACTTGGGCTTAAGACAAGGTTAAGAGTTGTCTTTCTTGCTTAAGAGCTAAGGTTGAAGTTAAGAGTTGTCTTCTTCAACCAAGGCAAGTTGTGATAGGTTTAAGAGTTGTCTTGCCTATCCAACATATCTTTATATATATTAGTTAACCCGAAGGACAGCTTAGGGGACGTAAATATAAGAAAAGAACTCAAGAATCAAATGGGACAGCAAGTTAGGAAGGTTTTCAGTAGGCGTGCTGACCCCTAAGGTGTAGAAAAGTTGGGGAAAAAAATTGAGACCGCAACAGCGTAGCAGTGGCATCGAGCGCGTTTGGCAGGTGTAGGACGGGACGAACTTCTGGGAGCGACCAAAACATCCCCACGGGCTCGGTAGATGCATTGGATGTGATCTGCAGTGCTCGGGATGAACTTCCGGGAGTGACTGGAACATCCCTATGGGTGCCGCTGAGGCTTCAGGCCCATTGGGCAGTGTGCATCGAAAAACTTCCGACAGCAACTGTAACATCCATGCGGATGTGGCAATGGCGTCAGACACGTTCAACAGTGCATGGGGAAAACTTTTGGGAGCAACCAGAACATTCCCCTCAGAGTCAGGGATGGGCGTCAGGCGCGTTCAGCAGTGCAGAGGATGATCTTCCGGGAACATCCCCTGTGGGTGCGGCAGCGGCGTGAGGCATGTTTGGCAGTGCATGCGATGAACTTTCCGGAGCGATTGGAAAATCCCCACAGGCTTGGCCGAGGTGTCGGACATGTTTATCAGTGCTCGGGATGAACATCCAGGAGAGACTGGAACATCCCTGTGGGCGCGGCAGAGCCTTCGGGTGCGTTGGGCAGAGCACGGGAAAAACTTCCGGCAGCGACCAGAACATCCACACGGATGCGGCAATGGTGTCGGACGCATTCGGCAGTGTGCGGGATGAACTTTCTGGAGCAACTGGAACATCCCCGCGGAGGCAGGAGAGGCATTGGGCGCGTTTCGGCAGTGCGGGGGACAAACTTCTGGGAGCGACTCGGAATATCCCGCGGGCGAGGCAGAGGCGTTGGACGCATTCTGCAGTGTTCAGGATGAACTTCCCAGAGCGACCGGAACAACCCCTGGGCGCGGCAGCGGCATCATTTGTATTCAGCAGTGTGCGGTATGAACTTCTGGGAGCAACAGAACATCCCTACAGGCACGGTTGTGGGTTGGGCGCGTGCAGCAGTGAGCAGGACGAACTTCCGGGAGTGACTGGAACATCCCCGCGGGCTCGCAGAGGCTTCAGGCACGTTGGGCAGTGCACGGGATGAACTTCTGGGAGCGACCGGAACATCCCCACGGGTGCGGTAGAGGCTTCCCTCTCAAGAAAGGAGGAAAAGGCGCACAAGTGTTCATCCCGAGCACTGCTGAACGCATCCGACACCTCTGCTGAGCCAGCGGCGATTTTCCGGTTGCTCCCTGGAAGTTCGTCCGAGCACGGCCAAACATTTCTGACACCTATGCATCACCTGCAGAGAAGTTCCGGTCACTCTTGGAAGTTCGTCCCTCAAGTTCTTCCCCACGCATTGCAAAATGCGCTCGATGCGTCTGCCGTGCCAGCGGTGATGTTTCGTTCAGTTCGCTCCCAAAAGTTCATCCCGTGCACTGAAGAACATGCTTGATGCCTCTGCCACGCCCACAGTAATGTTCCAGTCGCTCTCCCTAAGTTTGTACCGTGCACTACCGAATGTGCCTGATGCCTTTGCTGCACCTGCAGGGATATTCCGGTTGCTCCTGGAAGTTAATCCTCCACACTGCCCAACGCGCCTGATGCCACTGCCACGCCGACCAGGATGTTTTGGTCACTCCCAGAAGTTCATCCTGTGCACTGCCGAACGCACCCGATGGCACTACTGAACCCACCCGTCACCTCTCTGCACCCACAGGGATATTTCAGTTGCTACCGGAAGTTAGTCCCATGCAGGACTGAATGTTCCCAACGCCGCTGCTGCGCCGTGGGGATGCTCTGGTCAGTCCCGGAAGTTCTTTCTGTGCACTGCTAAACATGCGCAATGCCGCTGCTGTACCACTGAGGATGTTCCGGTCACTCCCAGATGTTAGTCTCGGGCACTGCCGAATGAGTTCGATGCTGCTGCTGTGCCCATGGGAATGTTCCAGTGACTCCTAGAAGTTCATGCCACAGACTGCCGAACACGCCCGATGCCTCTGCCGTGCACGCGGGGATGTTCCAGTCACTCCCGGATGTTCGTCCCTTCACACTACCAAATGCGCCCGATACCTCTCCCAAGCCTGCTGGGATGTTCCAGTCACTCCTAAAAGTTCATACTGCACACTGACAAATGTACCTGCGGTAATGTTCCGGGCGCTCCCAGAAGTTCATCCTGTGCACTGCCGAATTCACCCGATGGCTCTGCCACGGCTGCGAGGATGTTCCAGTCACTCCTGGTAGCTCATCCCATGCACTGCCCAATGTGTCTGACACCACTGCTATACCAGCATGGTTGTTCAGGTTGCTCCTGGAAGATCGTCCTGAGCACTGCCAAACTCACCCTGATGCCTCTGCCAAGCCTGAGGGGTTTTCCAGTCTTTCCTGGAAGTTTGTGCCAAGCATTGCCGAATGTGCCAAACCCCACTACCATGCTTGCAGGGATGTTCTGGTTGCTCCCGGTAGTTTGTCCCATGCACTGCCCAATGCGTCCGACGTCTCTGCCGCACCGTGGGCTTCCATTGCTCCCAGAAGTTCACCCCATGCACTGCCAAATGCGCCCGACAACTCCGCCATGCATGCAGTGATGTTCTGGTCACTCCCGGAAGTTCGTCCCTTCACACTGCAGAACACACCCGATGCCTCTCTCGCATGGCACTGGGATGTTCCAGTTGCTCCTGAAAGTTCATCCCACACACTGACAAACGTGCCCAACTCAACTGCCTCGCCTGCGGTGAAGTTCCAGTCGCTCCTGAAGTCTCATCCGC
>BNST01002766.1:0-21836 GCA_019650275.1 Xylocarpus granatum
ACCGTCGTGATTGGCGCCGGGGTAGGAATACGGCGTCATAGCAAAACCATTAATGGACTCGCTGAAGAAGGACGAATTTCTATGGATAGAGAAGAGTGAAGATGCTTTCAAGATGTTGAAGCAAGCTATGTGTGAGACCCCAATGTTAGCACTGCCCAACTTCAACCAAACCTTCAAACTTCACACTGACGCATGTCAAGATGGAATAGGTGCTGTCCTCAGTCAAGCCGGAAGACCTATTGCATACATGAGCAGAGTCTTAGGGCCCATGAAGAAGGAATGGTCAGTATACACCAAGGAGATGTTCGCCATCATCCATGCAGTCAAGGTATGGCGACCTTACCTTCTTGGGAGGAAATTCCTGATCATTACAGATCAACAACTCTTGAGAAGCCTCATAGAGTAGAAAATTACCACCCCAGAGCAGCAAAAGTTCCTTGTCAAGTTACTAGGTTATGAGTATGACATAATCTACAAGCATGGCAAGGAAAACAAAGGTGGCAGATGCATTGTCCAGAAGCAATGGAGGTCAAGCATTGTGGACAGCATGTGAGCCTAATGACGCATGCCTCACTGCCATTAGCGGAGCATAGTGGAATGTATGGACAAAATCAAGGAGGCAATAGAAATTGACCCTCAAAGCCAAGAGCTCACAGAGAAGATCAAGAATTTCAACCCTAAGGTTAGTAAATTCACCCTTAAAGAAACGGATATATTTGGCACAACAGCAGGTGTATGTACCAAACATACCAAGACTAAGAGGAAGATCTTAAACCACTTCCACAACTCACGAGAAGGAGGACATTCAGGATGGTTCCGTACTTACATACGGATCAAGCTATTCTTTTGGTTGGAAGGGTTCAAGGTAGAGTCAAAAAGAAAGACAATCATTGTGACATTTGCCCATGGATAAAACCAGAAGATGGCAAGACCAAAGGATTGCTACAACCTTTGCCATTAATCGTACAAGCTTGGAAACACTACAATGACATCCACCAGCAGTTTTCAAACTTCTACCTTGAGGACAAGGTGAGTCTTCAAGAAACGGGGGATTGCTGAGAACCTAAGTATGCAGTAAATGCAACAGGTGAAACCATGCCACTGCTATGCCTGGGGGAATGTTTTGATCGCTCTTGAAAGTTCCTCTTGCAGACTACCAAATGCACCCAATGCCATTGCTGCAGCCGTGGGAATGTTTGGGTTGCTCCCAAAAGTTAATCCAGCGTACTACCAAACACGACCAATGCCTCTGCTGTGCCTGTGTGGATGTTCCGGTCACTTCTGGAAGTTCTTCCCAAGCACTGCTAAACTCCTCCGACGCCTCTGCCGAGCCTACAGGGATATTCTAGTCACTCCCAGAAGTTTGTCCCATGCACAGCCAAACTTTCTCAAAGCCTCTGCCGTGCCCGTGGGGATGTTCTGGCCGCTCCTGGAAGTTCATCCTGCGCACTGCCCAATGTGCCTGATGCCTCTGACTTGCCTGCAGGTATGTTCCAGACGCTTCAGAAAGTTCATCTTGGGCACTGCCGAACACGCCCGTAAGGATGTCCTGGTCACTCCCAGAAATTCCTGCTGCGCACTGCCCAACATGCCTGAAGCCTGTGCCGTGCCCGCGGGGATGTTCTGGTCACTACCAGAAGTTCCTCCTGCACATTGCCCAACCTTGCTGCCACGCCCACGGGAATGTTCCGGTCCCTCCTGGAAGTTCGATCCGAGCACTGCCGAACTCATCTGGTGCCTCTTCTTAGCCTGCAGGATTTTTTGGTCACTCCTGGAAGTTCATCCCGCACACTGCCCAATGCGCCCGACTCCTCTCCCAAGCCTGCAGGGATTTTTTGGTCTCTCCTGGAAGTTCCTCCCATGTACTGCCAAATTCGCCCGACGCCTCTGCATAGCTTCCAGGGATGTTCCAGTTGCTCCCAGAGGTTCATCCCATGAACTGTTGAATATACCCAATGCCTCTTGCGCGCCTGCAGGGATGTTTTGGTTGCTCCTGGAAGTTTGTTCCTAGCGCTACCTAAAGCCCTGTCGTCCCGGCTGGGATGTGCCGATCGCTCCCCAAAGTTTGTCCCGCGGACTGCCAAACATGCCTGACACCTCTGCCACACCCGTGGAGATGTTCTGTTCACCTCTGGATGTTCATCCTGCACACTGGCCAGCATGCCTGAAGCCTCTGCTGCACCTTAGGGGATATTCTAGTCACTCCCAGAAGTTCGTCCCACACACTGCCAAATGTGTCCAATGCCTCTGCTGAGCTCACGGTGATGTTCCAGTCGCTCCTGGAAATTCATCCCGTACACTGCCGAATGCCCAAAGCCTCTGCTGTGCTTGTGGGGATGTTCTGGTCGCTCTTGGAAGTTTGCTCCACACACTACCCAAAGTGACCGATGCTGCTGCCCCACCCCATGGGGATGTTCCGGTCGCTCCCAGAAGTTCATCCCACGCACTGTTAATTGCGCATTATTCCTCTGCCACACCTGCAGGGATGTTCTAGTCACTCCCAAAAGTTTATCCTGTGCACTGCTGAACGTGCTCTACGCCGTTGCTGCGCCTGCGGGGATGTTCTGGTCACTCCCTGAAGTTCCTCCCGAGCACTGCAAACACACCCGATGCCTCTGCCAAGCCAGCGGAGATTTTTCAGTTGCTCCTAGAAGTTCATCCCGTGCACTGCCCAATGCGCATGAAACCACTACCATGCTTGCGGGGATGTTTCGGTCTCCCCCACAAGTTCATCCTGAGCACTATCGAACACGTCTGACACCTCTGCAGAGCCTGCGGGAATTTTTCGGTCGCTCCCGGAAGTACGTCCCGCTCACTGCCGAACGTGCCGAAGCCTCAACAATGGCTGCGGTGATGTTCTGGCTGCTCCCTGAAATTTATCCTGCAAACTGCTGAGCGTGCCCAACCCGCTGCTGTAGCCTCGGGGATGTTCTGGTCACTCCCAGAAGTTCGTCCTGATTACTGCCAAATGCATCCGACACCTCTGCTGCACCCCCAGGGATGTTCCGGTCAATACCAGAAGTTCATCCCTTGCACTGCTCGATGCAACCAAAGCATTTTCCATGCCTGCAGAAATGTTTTGGTCACATCCGGCAGCTCATTCCGTGCACTGCCTAATGTACCCAAAGCCTCAGACTTGCCCAAGGGGATGCTTAAGTCGCAACCAAAAGTTTGTCCCCTGAACTGTTCAATACCCTGAGGAGATGTTCTGGTTGCTCTCAGAAGTTTGTCCCGTGCACTTCCCAACATGCCTGAAGAGGCTGCGCTCGCGGGGATGTTCCAGTCACTCTCGAAGTTTATCCTATGCACTGCCAAACACACCTTACGCCACTGCCGCACACCCATAGGGATGTTCTGGTCACTCCCTAAATTTCATCTCGTGCACTGCTGAATGCGACTGGCACCTCTACTGCACCTGCAGGGATGTTCCATTCGCTCCTGAATGTTCGTTTCACAATATCCACAACATGCCCAAAGCCTCTACCGCACCTGCAGGGATGTTCAAGTCGCTCTCGGAAGTTTGTTCTGTACACTGCCTAACACGTACAATGCCTCTGCCGCACCCTGGGAGATTTTTTGGCTGTTCCTGGAAGTTTGTACTGCACACCGCCGAATGCGACCGACTCCTCTGCCACGTACGCGGGTATGTTCCTGTCGCTCCAGAAGCTCATCCTGTGCACTGCTCAACATGCCCAAAGCCTCAGACATGCCCGCTGGGATGTTTCTGGTCACTTCCAGAAATTCGTCCCATACACTGCTGAACTGTGGTGGTCCCAATTTTTTTCCCCAACTTTTCTACACCTTAAGGGTCAGCATGCCTAATGAAATCCTTCCTAACTTGCTGTCCCGTTTGATTCTTGAGTTCTTTTCTTATATTTATGTCCCCTAAGCTGTCCTTCGGGTTAACTAATATATATAAGGATATGTTGGATAGGCAAGACAACTCTTAAACCTATCACAACTTGCCTTGGTTGAAGAAGACAACTCTTAACTTCAACCTTAGCTCTTAAGCAAGGAAGACAACTCTTAACCTTGTCTTAAGCCCCAGTTATCTCAAGACAACTCTTAAAAGATAACCAAAAACATAAACAAGAATGTAAGTAAGAATGCTAACCTTTAATTCTTGATTAATGAATGAGAAATAACAAATTCGAAGCATATATCCTCCTCACAAATAATGGGCTGTATTTATAGTCCTAAGATAGCCTTATCCTAATTCAACTACTACTTAGGTTCCTTATCCACTTAAGATATGTTTTCCCTAGGTCAACAAGCTTTTCTAAGTCAACTAAAACATTATCAAGATAGACCTTATCCCATTGTTTCCTAATCCTACTAGGATTCTTGGTCTTTCTTGAATTTCTACTAAGACTAGAATTCCTATTTCAACTAAGACTTTCTATCGTTATCTTATCTTCTCTCCTACAGCTGTTGAACTTCTTCTTGCCATTTCTTTCTTGGATTAGAACTTCTGCTGTGGCGTGTCCTTCCTCTCCAATACTTCTCTTTGGTGTGGTCCTCTTGCTGAAGTAAACTGGCCAAGACATCTTACTGTTGCTGGAGTTCTTCACGCCATCACTCTCCTTCTCCTGCTCGGATTGCTTCAGGCGTGTCCTACTAATGCTGGTCTTCTTCTGGACTTGGATTTTCGCAATTGATTAGGACTGAGTTAGAACCTGGCTGTGCTTCACTGCATGCTGCGTGCAGGCTTGTTGCTCGCACATTCTGGCCTGTTTCTGCCTCTCTTGCTTCTTGGGGCCTCGCTCCCATTCGCTCACACTCCTTTTGCTTCCAAAGGTCCTCATTTTCTGCCCGTTGCATTTCCTGATAGCTTAGGTTCTTAACAATCCCCCTTTCTTGAAGACTCACCTTGTCCTCAAGGTGGAAGTTGGAAAACTGCTGCTGTATGTCGTTATAGTCTTCTTAAACTTGTACAGGTAATTGCAAAGGTTGTAGCAATCCCTTGGTCTTGCCATCTTCTGTCTCGTGCACTGACAAACATCACATTCTCGGACTAGCTTCTTGATTTTAGCCTTAAGTCCTTCCGACCAAAAGAATAGCTTGATCCGCATGTAAGTACGGAACCATCCTGATGTCCTCCTTCCCATGAGTTGTGGAAGTGATTCAAGATCTTCCCTCTTAGTCCCTGGTATGTTTGGTACATACACCTGCTGGTTGTGCCAAATATATCCATTCTTAAGGGTGAATTTACAAATCTTAGGGTCAAAATTCTTGATCTTCTCATGAGCTCTTGGCTTTAGGGATCAATCTCTATTGCCTCTTTGATTTCTGTCCATACATTCCACTCCGCTCTGCTAATGGCAGTGAGGCATGCGTCATTAGGCTCACATGCTGTCCACATGCTTGACCTCCATTGCTTTCTAGACAATGCATCATCCACCTTGTTTTGCTTGCCCAGTTTGTAGATTATTTCATACTCATAACCTAGTAATTTGACAAGGAACTTTTTGCTGCTCTGGGGTGGTAATTTTCTGCTCCATGAGGCTTCTCAAGGGTTGTTGATCTGTAATGATCAGGAATTTCCTCCCAAGAAGGTAAGGTCGCCATACCTTGACTGCATGGATGATGGCTAACATCTCCTTGGCGTATACTGACCATTCCTTCTTCATAGGGCCCTAAGACTCTACTCATGTATGCAATAGGTCTTCTGACTTGACTGAGGACAGCACCTATTCCATCTTAACATGCGTTAGTGTGAAGCTCGAAGGTTTGGTTGAAGTTGGGCAGTGCTAACACTGGGGTCTCACACATAGCTTGCTTCAACAACTTGAATGCGTCTTCACTCTTCTCTATCCATAGGAATCCGTCCTTCTTTAGTAAGTCTATTAATGGTTTTTCTATGGCACCGTATTTGCGAATAAATCGGCGGTAGTAGCCTATCAAGCCTAGAAATCCTCTAAATTCTATGACATTCTTATGAGTTGGCCATGTTTTCATGGCTCCTATTTTTCATTGGTCTACCTTCACTCCATCTTGGATATGATATGACCAAGGTATTCAAGCTCTTCTTGCATGAATGTGCACTTGGATGGCTTGATGACAAAATGATTTCTTCTTAACACTTCTAGCACTTCTACTAAGTGTTCTATGTGATCATCATGGTTCCTGGAATAAACCAAATGTCATCAAAGACAACTAAGACAAACCTGTGCAAATAAGGTTTGAAGATGTCATTCATGACTGCTTGAAAGGTGGACGGGTGCATTGCATAGTCCGAAGGGCATGACTAGGTGCTCGTAGCGTCCACTATGAGTTCAAAATGCTGCCTTCTGCACATCCTCTTCTTTCATGCGTATTTGATGATATCCGACCTTGAGATCCAGCTTGGTGAACAACTTTGCTCCATGTAACTCATCCAGCATGTCATCAATTGTTGTGATAAAAAAATGATCCTTGACAGTTGCTTGGTTGAGTGCCCGATAATCAGTGCAAAACCTCCAAGTTCTGTCTTTCTTTCTAACAAGTAGAACGGGGAGAAGAAAAAGGGGAAGTGCTAGGTCGGATAATACCTTGTTGTAGCATCTCTTCCACTTGTCTTCTGATCTCATTCTTTTGAAAGTGTGCATGCTGGTAAGGTGCTACATTAATCGCCTTATTTTCGTCGATTAATTGGATGGCATGGTTATAATGTCTTGAGGGTGGTAGTTCTTGTGGCTCTCCTAAGACATCTCCAAATTGCTCCAATAGATTCCTTACTCTTATTGGTATGTCTTTGTATGTATGATAATCGGCTGTGTTTTCCTCCTTTGTGGCTAAAAGAACCGCAAAACATTGTGCTCTTTTTTTGCATAGTTGTTTAAGCATACTTACCTCGCAATGATGCATTGCATTGGTGGTGGATGCCTCTCACGTGCAGTCCCTTCCCTTCCATTGGAAGTGCATGGCCATGGATTTGTAGTCGAACATTATCTTGCCTATGGTCTTAAGCCAAGTGTTGCCTAAAACCACATCCAGACCTGCAAGGGCTAACACATGCAGTTCTGCTTCTATTTTGACTCCTTGAATTTGCATTGCTACTGCCTGGATCACTTATGTGCACTTGAGCTTTTTTTTTGCCACTCTTACCTCAAAGGGTGCAATCTTTTTCGGACGTAGCTCAAGTGTTTTGATCAATTTTGTGTTGATGAAGTTATGAGTAGCTCCACTATCTATCAACACCAAAACATTTTTTTCATTAATGGTTTCAAACAACCTCATGGCAGTAGGCTTGGTGGCTGCCCCTACTACAAGCAAATTGATTTTGCCTTTTTCTATATGATCAAGGAAGTGTTCTGTCTCTGCTTCCTCCTCACTGTCCATGCAGCTTTCTTGTTCTTCCTTGCTGCTTTCCTCATGTTCTTCATCACTTACCACTTCAATGATGTTGAACAGCCTTTTTTGCACTTGTGGCCAACTTGCCACTTATCGTTGCACCTAAAACATAGGCCTCTTTCTATTCTCTTGTTGATTTCTTTGGTGGATAGTTTGAGAGCGTCTTTTGTTTTTGCGGGTGCTATCTTACTTGATGAGGATGCTTTATCTTATTTGTTCGAGGGTTTGATGACCTTGGTTGTGCTGCAGGTCATACTTCTCTCATCGTTGATGAGTCTTGCCAACCAAATGCACTGAGTGAAAGAGTTTGGATCCCTCATCTTCACTTCTCGGCTTAGCCAAGGTACAAGGCCATCTAGGTACAGATATGTTGGATAGGCAAGACAACTCTTAAACTTATCACAACTTGCCTTAGTTTAAGAAGACCACTCTTGACTTCAACCTTAGCTCTTAAGCAAGGAAGACAACTCTTAACCTTGTATTAAGCCCAAGCTATCTCAAGACAACTCTTAAAAGATAATCCAAATATAAACAAGAATGGAAGCAAGAATGCTAACCTTCATTCTTGATTAATGAATGAGAAATATACAAAATTCGGAGCATATGTCCTCCTCACAAATAATGGGTTGTATTTATAGTCCTAAGACAGCCTTATCATAATTCAACTAGTACTTAGGTTTCTTATCCATTAGGATATGTTTTCCTAAGTCAACAAGCTTCTCTAAGTCAACTAAAACACTGTCAAGATAGACCTTATACGATTGTTTACTAATCCTACTAGGATTCTTGATCTTTTTTTAATTTCTACTTAGACTAGAATTCCTACTTTGACTAAGTCTTCCTGTCCTTATCTTATGTTCTCTCCTACAGTTGCTGAACTTCTTCTTGCCGTTTCCTTCAAGGATTAGAACTTCCCATATGGTGTGTCCTTCCATTCCAAGACTCCTCCTTGACATGAACATCCTACCATGACGTTCTACTGCTGCTGGAGTTCTTCATGCCGCCAATCTCCTTCTCCTGCTCGGATTGCTTCATGCGTGTCCTGCCAATGATGGTCTTCTTCTTGGCTTGGATTTCCACAATCAATTAGGACGGAGTCAGAACCTGGCTGTGCTTCACTGCTTGTTACATGCAGGCTTGTTGTGCGCACATTTTGGCCTGTTTCTGCCTCTCTTGCTGCTCGGTGCCATGCGCGCATTCGCTCACGCTCCCTTTGCCTCCTAAGGTCCTCAACAATTCGGCACTGCATGGGACAAACTTCTCGGAGTGACCAGAACAACCTTGTAGGTGCAGCAGAGACGTCACACATGTTTCACAGTGTGCGGGACGAACTTCTTGGAGTGACTGGAAAATCCCTACAGGCATGGCTAAGACGTCAGGCTTGTTTGGCAGTGTGTGGGACGAACTTTTGGGAGCGACCAAAACATTGCTATGGGCACGGCAGCAGTGTCTCACACATTCAGCATTGTGCAGTAAGAACTTCATGGAGCGACTGGAACATCTCCACGGGCATGGCAAAGGCATCAGCCGCATTCGACAGTGTGCAGGACAAACTTCTGAGAGCAACCAGAACATCCCTGCTGGTGCGACAGAGGCTTTGGTACATTGGGCAGTGCACGGGACTAACTTTTAGGAGTGACCGGAACATCTCCACAGGTATGCCAGTGGTGTCAGGCACATTCGTTAGTGTGAAGGATGAACTTCTAAGAGCAACCCGAACATCCCTGCAAGAATGGCAGGCTTGGAGTGCGTTGGGCAGTGCCCGGGACGATCTTTCGGGAGCGTCCGGAGCATCCCTGAAGATGCACTTGAGGCGTCGGGTGTGTCAGCAATGTGCAGGACAAACTTACTGGATCGACTGAAGCATCCCCGCGGGTGCATTGGGCAGTGTGTAGGACAAACTTCTGGGAGCAATCGAAACATCCCCACAGGTGCAACAGCTGCTTCGGTTGCATTCAGCAATGTGGGGAACGAACTTCTGGGCGCAACCAGAATATCCCAAAGGGCATGGCAAAGGCTTTGGGCGCATTGGATAGTGCACGGGACCAACTTCCGAGAGCAACCGAAACATCCCCGCGGGCATGGCATAGGTATCGGGCATGTTTGGCAGTGCGAGGGACGAACTTTCAGGAGCGACCAAAACTTCCCCATGGGCATGGCAAAGGCTTCGCGTGCATCGGGTCATGTGCAGGATAAACTTTGGAAGTGACCAAAAATCCCCACATGCTCGGGTCGAACTTTCGGGAGTGACTGGAACATTCCTGCTGGCGTGGCAGCAGTGTCGGATGCATTTGGCAGTGCGTGAGAGGAACTTTTGGGAGTGACTAGAACATCCCTGCAGGTGCAGTAGTGCCGTCAGACCCCTTGGGCAGTGTGCAGGAACAACTTCCAGTAGCTACCGGAGCGTGCCCGTGGGCACAGTAACAGCATCAGGTGCATTCAGCAATGTGCAGGATGAACTTCGGGCAGTGACCGAAAAATCCCCACTGGCTTGGCAGAGGCACTGGAAAAGTTTGCCAGTGCTGGGGATGAACTTTTGGGAGCGACCAGAACAATCCCCTTGGCTAAGCAGAGGCTTCCAGCACATTGGGCAGTGCCCAGGACAAACTTACGGGAGCGACCGAAAATTCCCGGTGGACTCGGCAGCAGCGTCAGATGCGTTCAGCAGTGTGCGAGATGAACTTTTGGGTGCAACCGGAACATCCTTGCTGGCATGGCAACGGCATCTCGCACGTTCAGCAGCACGCATGACGAGCTTCCGGGAGTGACTGAAACATCCCCGTGGGCATGGCAGAGGTATTGACAAGTTTGGCAGTGCTTGGTACGAACTTCTAGGAGCGACCAAAAAATTCCCGCGGGCTCAGCAGAGGCGTCGGACGAGTTTGGCAGTGCACTGGAAGAAATTCCAGGAGCAATCAGAACATTCATGTGGGCATGGCAGCGACATCGAATGCGTTTAGCAGTGTGCAGGATGAACTTCTGGCTCCGATCGGAACATCCACGTAGGCATGGCAACGGCATCGGCCGCATTCAGCAGCATGCATAATGAACTTCAAAGAGCGACTAGAAAATCCCCGCTATCTCGGCAGAGGCATCAGACGTGTTTTGCAGTGTGCAGAACAAACTAACAAGAGTGACCGAAGCATCCTCGTGGCACGGCAGAGGCTTCAGGCGCATTAAGCAGTGCGTGGGATGAACTTTTGGGAGTGATCGGAACATCCCCACGGACGCGGTTTGCAGTGCAGGGGACGAACTTCTGGGAGTGACCGGAACATCCCCAAGGGCATGATAAAGGTGTTGGGCATGTTCGACAGTGCGAGGGATGAATTCCGAGAGCAACCAGAACTTCCCCGCGGACACAGCAGAGGCTTTGCGCATGTTGGGTAATGCGCGGTACAAACTTCTTGAAACGACCGAAAAATCCCCACGGGCCCGGTAGATGGGTCGGACATGCTGGGCAGTGCTTGGGTCAAACTTTCAGGAGCTACCGGAACATCCTCGCTTGTATGGCAGCAGCGTCAGATGCATTCATGTTGGGGTCCTGATTTCTTTTCCCCAACTTTTCTACACCTTAGGGGTCAGCACACCTACTAAAAGCCTTCCTAACTTATTGTCCTGTTTAGTCAAAGTAGGAATTCGAGTCTAAGTAGGAATTCAAGAAAGACCAAGAATCCTAGTAGGATTAGGAAACAGTGGGATAAGGTCTATCTTGATAATGTTTTAGTTGACATAGAAAAGCTTGTTGACTTAGGAAAACATATCCTAAGTGGATAAGGAACCTAAGTACTAATTGAATTAGGATAAGGCTATCTAAAACTATAAATACAACCCATTATTTGTGAGGAGGAGATATGCTTCGAATTTTGTATATTTCTCATTCATTAATCAAGAATCAAGGTTAGCAATCTTGCTTCCATTCTTGTTTATATTTTGGTTATCTTTTAAGAGTTGTCTTGAGATAACTTGGGCTTAAGACAAGGTTAAAAGTTGTCTTCCTTGCTTAAGAGCTTAGGTTGAAGTTAAGAGTTATCTTCTTCAACCAAGGCAAGTTGTGATATGTTTAAGAGTTATCTTGCCTATCCAACATATCTTTTATTCCTTAGTTAATCCCGAAGGATAGCTTAAGGGACATAAATCTAAGAAAAGAACTCAAGAATCAAATGGGACAGCAAGTTAGGAAGGTTTCTAGTAGGCCTGCTAACCCCTAAGGTGTAGAAATGTTGGGACAAGAAATCGGGACCCCAACAAATTGGTGCTTTCACTGAGAGATCAGCACAAACACCATTCAATTGCAAGGCATCATGGTTACCATGTCATCTAGCAGCATTCACCCGCACCACAAGAACAGACCAGGGAAGACTTCTCAGTCACCAACCATGGAAGAATCCTTGCCTTGGAGAGAAACCAGAATGCAATCAATGACCAGGTAGGTGATATCAAACACCAACTATCATCTATTATTCGTTCTCATGAACAATTAAAAAGAGATGCACCCTGAGTGGGCGAAAAACAAGTCCAAACCAAGCAGGGCAGAAACTGCCACCTACCACAAATGTCTAGGAGGCTTCAATCCAAAATCACACGGCACCAAGTACATGAGGAGTAATCTGACTAAGAGCAACTTTCCTCTTAAGAAAGGGGGAAAAGGTGCATGAGTTTGGGAAGCAGGAGGGAGACTTCACCAAATGAACACCTGCCCCATGATCGCTACAATGATTATAGTGACAATGAGGGAGATGCTGGACAGAAGGCCCGCATCATGGCAACCAAGAAGGGTGCGAAATCATCTTGACACAGAACCATGGTGCACCATAAGGAGGGAGGATTGGCACTATGATAGCCCAAGCCATTACACATGGCCTAAGGTAAAAATCGAGTTCCCTACCTTTGAGAAGGGAGATCCAACCAAATGGATCTCCAAGGCTGAATTTTACTTTGAGAAACAAGGTATTGAAAGAGCAAAAGGGTTGATTTTGCATCCTATCACCTATGTGGGAGAGCCAACCAATGGTGGCATTGGCCTAAGGCCACTTATTGCCAAGAAGGTAGAAGGATAGGCTGGAAGTTTGTCCCACACACTGCCAAACACACCCAACGCTGCTGCCGTGCCCAGGGGGTTGTTCTGGTCACTCCTATAAGCTCGTTCTACACACTGCTGAATGCGCCCGAAGCCTCTGCCGAGCCTACAAGGATTTTCAAGTCGCTCTTGGAAGGTTGTCCCGCGCACTGCCGAACACGCCCAATACCACTGCCGAGCCAGCAGGGATGTTTTGGTTGCTCCCAGAAGTTCATCCCATCCACTGCCGAACATGTCCGACACCTATGCTGCGCTCGCGGGGATGTTCCGGTCACTACCGGAAGTTCGTCTTGCGTACTGCCGCGCTCGGAGGGATGTTGCGGTTGCTGCCCAAAGTTTTCCCAAGCAATGCCGAACACATCCAATGCCTCTGCCAAGCCCAAGGGGATTTTACGGTCGCTCCCAGAAGTTTGTCCCAACCACTGCTGAAAGTGCTTGATGCCTCTGCCATGCCCACGGGGATGTTCCAGTCGCTCCTGGAAGTTTGTCTTACACATTGCCGAATGCACCCAATGCCTCTGTTGCATCAGCAGGGATGTTCTGGTCTCTCCTGAAAGTTTATACAGAGCACTGCTGAACACATCCGATGCCTCTATCGAGCCCACGGGGATTTTTTGGTCACTCTCGAAAGTTCGTCTCGTGCACTACCAAACGCGCCCAACGCCCCTGCCGCGCCCATGGGGATGTTTTGGTCACTCCAGGAAGTTCATCCTGTGCAATGCCTAATACCCCCGAACCCTTTGCCGCGCCCATGGGGATGTTTTGGTTGCTCTCAGTAGTTCATCCTGCGCACTGCCAAACATGCCTCACACCACTAGTGCGCCCACAAGGATGTTTCGGTTGCTCTCAGAAGTTTGTCCTATGCACCACTGAACTCACCCAACGCCACTGCCGCACCTGCGGGCATATTCCCATTGCTCCCTAAAGTTCATCCCGTGCACTGCTGAATGCAACTGACTCCTCTGCCATGCCCAGGGGATGTTCCAGTTGCTCCCAGAAGTTCGTCCCGCCCACTAGCCAATGTGCCCGAAGCCTCTACCACTCCTGCAGGGATGTTCCACTCGCTCCCAGAAGTTTATACGGCACACTGACGAGCATGCTGATGCCGTTGCTGCGCCCTTGAGGATGTTCTGGTCACTACGGGGAGTTCATCCTGTGCATAGCCAAATGCACCTGACCCCTTTGCTCCGCTAGTGTGCATTTTTCGATCGCTCCCAAAAGTGCATCTCGTACACTACCCAACGCACCCAAAGCCTCTGTTGCGCCCACAGGGATGTTCCGGTTGCTCTTGGAAGTTTGTCCCGAGCACTGCCTAATATGCCCAACACCTCTGCGAAGTCTGCATGGATTTTCAGGTTGCTCCCTGTAGCTCAGCCCACACACTGCCGAACATGCCTGAAGCCTCGGCTGCACCCGCAAGGATATTGCGGTCACTCCTAAAAGTTTGTCCCGAGCACTGCTGAAAGCGTCCAACGCCTCTGCCAAGCACACGTGGATGTACCACTCACTCTCAGAAGTTCATCTCGTGCACGGCTGAAGGCACTTGACGCCTCTGCCACGTCCGCGGGGATGATCAAGCCGCTCCCTAAAGTTCATTCGGAGCACTGCTGAACGCAACTGAAGCCTCTGCAGTGCCCGCGGGGATGTTCTGGTCGCTCCCGGAAGTATGTCCCACACACTGCCCAATGCACCCAAAGCCTCTGCTGCTTCTGCAGGGATGTTCCAGTTGCTCCCTGAAGTTCGTCCCGTGCAATGCCAAACGTGCCTGAAGCCTCTACCATGCTCGCAGGGATGTTCTGATCACTCCTTGAACATCATCCCAATCACTTCTGAATGCATCCGACACCTATGACAAGCCCGCCGGGAATTTCTGGTTGCTCCCAGAAGTTTGTCCAGTGCACTGTTGAGTGTGCCCAACAGAAGTTTGTCCCGAGCGCTGCCAAATGCGTCCAATGCCTCTACTGAGCCTGCGGGGATATTCCGGCCACCCCCAAAGGTTCATCCCATGTACTGCCGAACGCACCTGAAGCCTCTGCTGTGCCCACAGGGATGTTTCCCTCACTCCCTAATGTTCGTCCTGAGCAAGGTCGAACATGTCCAACATCTCTGCCGAGCCCATGGGAATGTTCCGGTCACTCCCAGATGTTTGTCCCGTGCATGGTCAAACATGGCCGAACGCACCCAATGCCTCTGCCACACCCGCAGGGATGTTCCGGTTGCTTTCAGAATTTCGTCCTGAGCACTACCGAATGCATCCAATGCCTCTACCAAGCCTGTGGGAATTTTACGGTCTCTCCTAGAAGTTCAAACCATCAACTGCCGAATGCACCCAAGCCTCTGCTGAACCTTTAGGGATGTTTCGGTCGCTCCTGCAAGTTCGTCCTGCACACTAAGCAATGCACCAAAGCCTCTACCGTGCCCGCAGGGATGTTCTGGTCACTCCCTGAAGTTCATCTTGAGAACTTCCAAATGTATCCAACACATTTGCCAAGCCAGCATGGAAATTCCGATCGCTCCTGGAAGTTTGTCCAGTGCACTGCCGAACACGCCCGACAGCGCTGCCAAGCCCACAGGGATGATCCGGTCGCTCCTGAAAGCTCGTCCCATGCACTGACCAACATGCAAGAAGCCTCTCCCACGCCTGTAGGGATGTTCGGGTCACTCCCGGAAGTTCATCCCATGCATTCCTGAATGTGGCTGACTCCACTGCCATGCATGCGGGATGTTCCAGTCACTCCTGGAAGTTCGTCCTAAGCGCTACCAAACGCATGCAATGCTTCTGCCAAGCCTGCCGGGATATTCTGGTTGCTTTAGGAAGTTTGTTCTGTGCACTGCCAAACTATTGGGGTCCCAAATTTTTTTCCCGAACTTTTCTACACCTTAGGGGTCAGCACGCTTACTGAAACCTTCCTAACTTGCTGTCCCATTTGATTCTTGAGTTCTTTTCTTATATTTACATCCTCTAAGCTGTCCTTCGGGGTTAACTAATATATATAAGGATATGTTGATAGGCAAGACAACTCTTAAACCTATCACAACTTGCCTTGGTTTGAAGAAGACAACTCTTGACTTCAACCTAAGCTCTTAAGCAAAGAAGACAACTCTTTCACCTTGACTTAAGCCCAAGTTATCTCAAGACAACTCTTAAAGATAACCGAAAATATAAATAAGAATGCAAGCAAGAATGCTAACCTTGATTCTTGATTATTGAATGAGAAATAACAAAATTCAGAGCATATGTCCTCCTCACAAATAATGGGCTGTATTTATAGTCCTAAGACAGCCTTATCATAATTAACTAGTACTTAGGTTCCTTATCCACTTTGAATATGTTTTCCTAAGTCAACAAGCTTTTCTAAGTTATCTAAAACATTATCAAGCTAGACCTTATCCCATTGTTTCCTAATCCTACAAGGATTCTTGGTCTTTCTTGAATTCCGACTAAGACAAGAATTCCTACTTTGACAATGTCCTTCTGTCCTTATCTTATCTTCTCTCCTACAACTGCTGACTTCTTCTTGTCATTTCCTTCTTGGATTAGATCTTCTGAATGCGTATCGTTCTGCCCTTAGAATTCTTGTCACAACTATCCTATTGCTACTGGAATTCACCATGCATGTCTTGCTGCTCATAGAACTCTTCTTGCCGTAGATCTCCTGCTGCTGCTGGAATTCTCCTTGGCATGGATGTTCTGCTGTTGTTGGAACTCTATTTGGCGTAGATGTCCTTCATTAATTAGGATTAAGTCAAATACTGGTTGGACCTCACTGCTGGGCTGAACACTTGCTGTTGCCATTCTTGTTATGCACATTTTCTGGCCCATGCTCTCCTTTGCCGCCCCATTTTCTGCCTATTGCCTTTCCTGCATACCTAGGTTCTCAACACAAACGTGTCCGATGTCATTGCCGTGTCCACGGGGATTTTTGGGTTGGTCCTGGAAGTTGTCCCACGCACTGCTGAACGCGCACAGTGCTGCTCCTGTGCCCGTGGGGATGTTCGGGTCGCTCATGGAAGTTTGTTCCGAGCAGTACCAAATGTGTTTGATGCCTATGCCGTGCCTGTATGGATGTTTTGGTCACTTCTAGAAGCTCATCTCGCACACATTCAAGTGTGTCCAATGCTGCTACAGCACCTGTGGGGATGTTCCGATCACTCTTGGAAGTTTGTCCCATGCACTACTAAATGTGCCTGAAGCCTCTGCCGTGCCCCTAGGGATGTTCAGCACTCCCCAAAGTTCATCCCATGCACTCAATGTCTCTGCTATGCCCATGGTGATGTTCCGGTCACTGTCCAAAGTTCATCCCCCACACTGCCAAATGCACCAGGCAACTCTGCCGCAGTTGCGGGGATGTTCCAGACATTCTCGGAAGTTCACCCCATGCACTGTCAACCGCACCTGAAGCCTTTGTTGCCCCCAGAAGTTCATCCTGCGTAATGCCAAATGCATCCAATGCCTTCTGTTGCACCCATGGGGATATTCTAGTGACTCCCGGTAGTTCGTCGCGCGCACCACCAAATGCGCCCAATCCTCTGCTGCACCTGCAGGGATGCTCCGGTCACTCCCAAAAGTTTGTCCTGCACACTACAAAACATGTACAATACCACTGCTGTGCCCACGGGGATGTTTCAATTGCTCTCAGAAGTTCATCCCAAGCACTGCTGAACGTACCCGAAGCATCTGCTGTGCTCACAGGGATGCTCCGGTCACTCCTAGAAGTTCATTCTGAGCACTACCGAACACATCCGATGCCTCTACCAAGCCCATGGGGATTTTCTGGTCGCACTCGGAAGTTTATCCTGAGTACTTTCAAATGCACACAATGCCTCTGCTGTGCCTGCGGGGATGTTCCGGTCCCTCCTGGAAGTTTGTCCTGAGCACTGCCGAGCACACCCAACTCCTCTGCCGAGCATGCGGGGATTTTCCGGTCGCTCCCACATGTTCGTCCCACACACTGCCGAACATGCTCGATGCCTCTACCATGCCCGTAAGGATGTTCCAATCTCTCCCGGAAGTTTGTCCATGCACTGTAGAATGTGCCCGATGCCACTGCCGTGTTTGCAGTGATGTTCTGGTCGTTCCCAGAAGTTCATCTGGCGCACTGCCCAACACGCCCGAAGCCTCTGCCAAGCCTGTGGGGATGTTCCTGTTGCTCTTGGAAGTTTGTACTGGGCACGGCTGAATACAGCCAATGCTGCTGCTGTGCCCATAGGGATGTTTTGGTTGCTCCTGGAAGTTCATCCCTCACACTGCCGAACGCACCCAATGCCTCTAAAGCGCTTGCGGGGATGTTCCAGTCACTCCCAGAAGTTCCTCCCGAGTACTGTCGAATGTGTCCGACGCCTCTGCTGTGCCTGCATGGATGTTCTGATCACTCCCGGAAGTTCATCCCGCTCACTGCCCAATGCGTTTGACACCTCTGCCGAGCCTGCAGGGATTTTCCAGTCGCTCTTTGAAGATCATCCAGTACACTGCCAAACACGCTAGAAGCCTCTGCTGTGCCTGTAGGGATGTTCTGGTCACTCCCGCAAGTTTGTCCCATGCACTACTGAACACGCATGACGCCTCTCCCGCATCCGTGGGGATGTTATGGTTGCTCCCAGAAGTTTGTCCCGTGCACTGCCGAAAGTGTTCTACTCCACTGCAATGATCGATGGGATATTCCAGCCACTTCCAGAAGTTCAACCCAAGCACTGCAGAACATGTCCAATGCCTCTGTTAAGCCTGCGGCGATATTCCGGTTGCCCCCAAAAGTTCATCTCGCACACTACCAAAAGCGTCCAACTTCTTTGTTGAGCCTGTGGGAAATTTCCGGTCGCTCCTGGAAGTTTGTCCCATGCACTGCCAAACGAGTTTGAAGCTGCTGCCATGCCCGCGGGGATGTTCCGGTCGGTCCCATAAATTCATCCCACACACTGCCCAATATGCCTGATGCCTCTGCCATGTGCACGGGGATATTCCAGTTGCTCCCAGAAGTTCGTCTCGAGCACTGACCAATGTGTCTAATGCCTCTACCGAGCCCGCGGGGATATTCTGGTCGCCCCCAGAAGTTTTGTCCCATGCATTGCCAAACGTCTCCGATGCCTCTGCTTAGCCTGCAGGGAATTTCTGGTCACTCTCAGAAGTTCGTTCTGCACACTGCTGAACAAACCCAATGCCACTACTGTACCGGCAGGGTTCTTCTTGGTTCTTCCAGATGTTCATCTCACACACCACCAAATGCTCCCAAAGCTTCTGCAGTGCTCTCAGGAATGTAACGGCTGCTCTTGGACATTCGTACTGTGCACTGCTGAACGCCTCTGACACCTCGGCCGCATGCACAGGGACATCTTGGTCACTCCCGAAAGTTCATCCCGAGCACTGCCTAACACGTCTAATGCCTCTGACAAGCCCGCGGAGATTTTCCAGTCACTCATTGAAGTTCGTCCCGCACACCGCTGAATGCACCCGAAGTCTCTGTTGTGCCTGTGGGAATGTTCTGGTCCCTCCTGGAAGTTCATCCCGTGCATAGCTAAACAGCTGAACATGCTAGGTCAAACTTCCGATAGAACCAAAAAAATCCCCACGGCAGTGCTCTAGATGAACTCCTGGGAGCAAACAGAACATCCTCACGGGGTGGCAAAGCCGTTGGGCACATTCGGCAATGCACGGGACAAATTTCTGGGAGCGACTAGAACATTCCTACGGGCGCAGCAATGGCATCAGACATGTTTGACAGTCTGCATGACAAACTTCCAAGAGTGACCGTAACATACCCATAGGCACGGCAGCAGTATCGAGCATGTTTGGCAGTGCATGGGATGAATTTCTGGGAGCTACCCGCAGCTGAAGCTTCCGGTGCTTTGGGCAGTGTGCAGGATGAACTTCCAGGAGAGACCAAAAGATCTCTGCAGGCACAGCAGCGGCATTGTACACATTTGGCAGTGCACGGGACAAACTTACAGAAATGACTGGAACACCCCAGTGGGCACGGCAGAGGCTTCGGGCGCATTCGAAAGTGCACAAGACTAACTTTTGGGAGTGACCAGAACATCCTTGCAGGCACAGCCGCGGTGTTAGGCACTTTTGGCGATGTGCGGGACGAACTTCCAGGAGTGACCGAAAAATGCCCGCAGACCCTGTAGAGGCTTCAGGCACATTGTGCAGCATGCGAGACGAGCTTCTGGGAGCAACAGGAACATCTCCACAGGTGTAGCAGAGGTGTCAGGCATGTTCGGCAGTGTGCAGTACTAAATTTGGGGGGCTATTGAAACTTCCTCACGGGCGTGGGATGCTTAAGGCAGTGCACAGGATAAACTTCCGGAAGCGACCGAAAAATCCTAGTGTGCACGACAGAGGTTTCAGGCGCGTTCAGCAGTGCTCGAGACGAACTTTCGGGAGTAACTGGAACATACCAGTGGGCGCGGCACCAATGTTAAGTGCAATTGTGTTGGCGTTCCAATTTTTTTCCCCAACTTTTCTACACCTTAGGGGTCAGCACACCTACTGGAATCCTTCCTAACTTGCTGTCCCATTTGATTCTTGAGTTTCGTTCTTATATTTATGTCCCCTAGGCTATCCTTTGGGTTACCTAATATATATAAGGATATGTTGGATAGGCAAGACAACTCTTAAACCTATCACAACTTGCCTTGGTTGAAGAAGACAACTCTTAACTTCAACCTAAGCTCTTAAGCAAGGAAGACAACTCTTCACCTTGTCTTAAGCCCAAGTTATCTCAAGACAACTCTTAAAAGATAACTGAAAATATAAACAAGAAAGTAAGCAAGAATGCTAACCTTGATTCTTGATTATTGAATGAGAAAATAACAAAATTAGGAGCATATGTCTCCTCACAAATAATGGGACTGTATTTATAGTCTTAAGACAGCCTTATCCTAATCTAACTAGTACTTAGGTTCCTTATCCACTTAAGATATGTTTTCCTAAGTCAACAAGCTTTTCTAAGTCATCTAAAATATTATTAGATAGACCTTATCCCATTGTTTCCTAATCCTACTAGGGATTCTTGGTCTTTCTTGAACTCCTACTAAGACAAGAATTCCTACTTTGACTAAGTCCTTCTGTCCTTATCTTATCTTCTCTCTTACAGCTGTTGACTTCTTCTTGCCATTTCCTTCTTGAATTAGATCTTTTGAATGCGTATCCATCTGCCCTTAGAATTCTTCTTGTCTCGACTATCCTATTGCTACTGGAATTCACCATGCGTGTCCTGCTGCTCATAGAACTCTTCTTGGCGTAGATGCCCTTCATTAATTAGGATTAAGTCAAATACTAGTTGGGCCTCACTGCTGGGCTGCACACTTGCTGTTGCCATTCTTGTTATGCACATTTTTTGTCCCATGCTCTCCTTTGCTGCCCCATTTTCTACCCATTGCCTTTCCTGCATACTTAGGTTCTCAACAACTCAGCTGTGCACGGGATGAACTTCTAGGAGCAACCGCAACATCCCCGCGGGTGCAGAAGTGGATTTGGGCACGTTGAACAGTTCACAAAAAAACTTCCGGAAGTGACCAAAAAATCCCTGCGGTTGCGGAAAAGGCGTTGGTCGCGTTGAACACTCTACCGGACGAACTTTTGGGAGTGACCGAAACAACTCCACGAGTGTGACAGAGGCATTGGGTGCGTTTGGCATTGCACTAGGCAAATTTCATAGAACAACTGAAACATCCCCACAAGTGCAGCAACGGCATCGGGCGCATTTGTGTTTAGGACCTTAGGAGGCCTCCTTGATTTCTGTCCGTACATTCCACTCTGCTTCACTAATAGCAGTGAGGCATGCGTCATGCTCACATGCTGTCCACAATGCTTGACCTCCATTGCTTCTGGACAATGCATCTGCCACTTTGTTTTCCTTGCCAGGCTTGTAGATTATTTCATACTCATAACCTAATAACTTGACAAGGAACTTTTGTTGCTTCGGGTGGTAATTTTCTGCTCCATGAGGCTTCTCAAGGGTTGTTGATCTGTAATGATCAGGAATTTACTCCCAAGAAGGTAAGGTCGCCATACCTTGACTGCATGGATGATGGCCAACATCTCCTTGGTGTATACTGACCATTCCTTCTTCATGGGCCCTAAGACTCTGCTCATGTATACAATAGTCTTCCGACTTGACTGAGGACAGCACCTATGCCATCTTGACATGCGTCAGTGTGAAGCTCGAAGGTTTGGTTGAAGTCGGGCAGTGCAAACACTGGGGTCTCACACATAGCTTTGCTTCAACAACTTGAATGCGTCTTCACTCTTCTCTGTCCATAGGAATCTGTCCTTCTTCAGCAATTCTGTTAGTGGTTTTGCTATGGCACCGTATTTGCGAACAAATCAGCGGTAATAGCCTGTCAAACCTAGAAATCCTCTAAGTTCTGTGACATTCTTAGGAATTGGCCATGTTTGTGAAAGTGGCTTAAGTCACACCCACCGTGGCTC
>BNST01002767.1:0-16141 GCA_019650275.1 Xylocarpus granatum
AAGGATTCTTCCGCAGTTGGTGACTGAGAAATCTTCCCTAGTCTGTTCCTGTGGTGCGGTGAATGCTGCCTAGATGACATGGTAACTGTGATGCCTTGCAATTGACTGGTGTCTGTGCTGATCTTTAACAAGAGCAAATTTGTTGGGGTGATTGTGCTACTTCTCAACTGGATGGTGACTGTGCTGATCTCTCAATGAAAGCACCAATTTGTTGGTATCCCGATTTTTTTCCCAACTTTTCTACACCTTAAGGGTTAGCATTTTGTATATTTCTCATTCATTAATCAAGAATCAAAGGTAAGCATTCTTGCTCACATTCTTGTTTATTTTTCGGTTATCTTTTAAGAGTTGTCTTGAGATAACTTGGGCTTAAGTCAAGGATAAGAGTTGTCTTTCTTGTTTAAGAGCTAAGGTTGAAGTTAAGAGTTGTCTTCTTCAACCAAGGCAAGTTGTGATAGGTTTAAGAGTTGTCTTGCCTATCCAACATATCCTTTATATATAAGTTAATCCCGAAGGACAGCTTAGGGGACATAAATCTAAGAAAAGAACTCAAGAATCAAATGAGACAGCAAGTTAGGAAGGATTCCAGTAGGCATGCTGACCCCTAAGGTGTAGAAAAGTTGGGGAAAAAAATCGGGACCCCAACAAATCAGCACAACCACCAGTTGAGAAGTAGCACGATCATCGCCCATCCAATTGAGAGGACAGCACAGTCACCATGTCATCAAGGCAGCATTCACCCTCACCACAACAGCAAACTAAGGAGGACTTTGGAAGAATTCTGACCTTAGAGAGGAACCGACACTTACTCAACGACCAGGTAAGTGATATAAAACAGCAGCTATCATCCATCATCCATTCCCTGGAGCAGTTGAAGAGGGATACACCCCAAGTGTCAGGAAGGCAAAGCCAAACCGAGCAAAGAAGAAGCAGCATACTGCCACAGCAACCTAGAAGGCTGCATTCAGAGATCTCGTGACACCAGGTGCATGAGGATGAATCTGACCATGAGCAGCTTCCCTCTCAAGAAAGGGGGAGAGTGCGCATGAGTCTAGGGAGCAAAAGGGAGGTGCCACTGAATTTGCACCAGTCCCCATGACCCCTATGATGAATACAATGACGATGAGGTCTTGGATTGAAGGCCAGTAGTATGGCAGCCAAGGAGAATGCAGAGTCATCATGAGGCAGAATCGTTGGCGGACAAATAGGAGAGAGGAATTGCAACACTACGACAGCCCAAGCCACTACACACGGCCAAAGGTAAAAATTGAGTTCCCTACCTTTGAGAAAGGAGATCCAACTGAATGGATCTGCAAAGCTGAATCCTACTTTGAAAAACAAGGTGTAGAGAGGGGTGAAAGGGTTGATTTTGCATCCTATCACCTATGTGGGAGAGCCAACCAATGGTGGCATCAGCTTAAGGCCACCTATGGCCGAGAAGGTAGAAGGATTGGCTGGACAAGGTTCACACAAGAATTGATGGACAGATTCGGACCATCCAGCATCACAAATATTTGCTCCGAGTTTGATGGGAACCAAGTCTTTCCTTCATTAAATCTGGAGAGTGCTGCACCAATTCAGAACTTGGAATACTCATCTCTGCCTCCTGAGATGCCAATCTGAGAACAAGTGAAGATGTTTCATCACCAACAATTCCAGTTGATGACAGTAGAGGAAAAGAATTGTGCACAGGAGATGCATATGCCCTTCCAGATGATAGCGACACTAAGGACACAAGTGCTTCAGGACAGGACTTGGTGTGCTCGAATGCCAAGATAAAGATACAGATGTCTTGTGATGAGACGAATAATGCATCTACCAAATGTCTTGATTCATCTATTCAGGTTTATGCTACTACTTTTACATCTTCTTTAGCACTACCAAGAGTGGAAGAACAGCAAAATGATATGGATTACCAAGTGCATGCTCCTACAAATTATCCACTAGAAAATACTCCAACAAGGACTGTGCAGGACCAATCTGCCTTGTTGGCTAAACCTGGATTAGAAGACAAAGTTCCTAATCATATTTCTGTCCAGATTAAAGGACTTACTGATCTTTCACGGACAGCTTCACAAGCTGCAAGAGATCAGACCTTTAGACCATTCATTGGTCAAACTGCAGCGGAAAATATGCATAGCAGCAGCACACAATATTGATCAAACGCCATCATCTGCACCTGTTTTAGACCCTCAATTCCCTGGACACAACAAGGATTATTTGGGTTGCAGATTGAACACTAAAAATCCAGACATTCCATGCAACAGGTCAGGTGTTCTGGACACCAACCCCATTGCCAGCACAAACGCCCAAAGTCGCATGGATAGCAAGGAGGAATCTGAGGCAGTACGCTCCCCGGATCATGCGAAAGAAGGCAAAATCAACTTGCATGCAGTAGGGGCAACCACCAAGCCTACTGCAATGAGGCTGTTCGCAACCATAAACGACAAGAATATTTTAGTGTTGATTGATAGTGGAGCCACCCATAACTTCATCAACACAAAACTGGTCAAAACACTCCAGCTATGTCCAAAAAGGATTGTACCCTTTGAGGTAAGAGTGGCAAGCGGACAGAAGCTCAAGTGCGCACAAGTGATCCAGGAAGTAGCAATGCAGATTCAACGAGTCAAAATAGAGGCAGAACTGCATGTGTTAGCCTTGGCAGGTCTTGATGTGGTTTTAGGCAACGCTTGGCTCAAAACCATAGGCAAGATAATGTTCGACTATGAATCCATGGCCATGCACTTCCAATGGAAGGGAAAGGACTGCACGTGGAAGGCATCCACCACCAATGCAGTGCATCATTGTGAGGTAAGTACCTTTGAACGACTATACAGAAAAAAGGGCACAATGTTTTGCGGTTCTCTTGGCCACAAAAGAGGAAAACACAGCCAAAACATCATACACATGAAGACATACCAAAAAGAACACCAGCATTCGCAGGACACAATCCGAGCAGTAGAAGGATATGGACGGCATGAAGAACTCCAGCAGCAGCAGGACGTCATGGCAGGTTTGACTTCAACAAGATGATCACCTCAAAAAGAGTCTTGGAATGGAAGGACACACCCTATGGAAGTCCTAATCCTAGAAGAAAACAGCAAGATGAAGGTCAGCAGCTGTAGGAGAGGAGATAAGATAAGGACAGAAAGATTTAGTCAAAGTAGGAATATTAGTCTAAGTAGAAATTCAATAAAGATCAAGAATCCTAGCAGGATTAGGAAACATTGGGATAAGGTCTATCTTGATAATGTTTTAGTTGTCTTAGAAAACCTTGTTGACTTAGGGAAACATAACCTAAGTGGATAAGGAACCTAAGTACTAGTTGAATTAGGATAAGGCTGTCTAATACTATAAATACAGTCCATTATTTATGAGCAGAAACATATGCTCCGAATTTGTATGCTTTCATTCATTAATCAAGAATCAAGGTTAGCATTCTTGCTTCTATTCTTATTTATATTTTGGTTACCTTTTAAGAGTTGTCTTGAGATAACTTGGGCTTAAGACAAGGTGAAGAGTTGTCTTCCTTGCTTAAGAGCTTAGGTTGAAGTTAAGAGTTTTCTTCTTCAACCAAGGCAAGTTGTGATAGGTTTAAGAGTTGTCTTGCCTATCCAACATATCTTTTATTTATTAGTTAATCCTGAAGGACAGCTTAGGGGACGTAAATCTAAGAAAAGAACTCAAGAATCAAACAGGACGGCAAGTTAGGAGAGGTTTTAGAAGTTGTGCTAATCACTAAGGTGTAGAAAGTTGGGACAAGAAATGGGGACCCCAACAATTCGGCAGTGCATGGCACAAACTTCCGGGAAAGACCAGAACATCCCCTTAGTCGAGTCTGAGGCTTTGGGCGTGTTGACCAGTGCACGGAATGAACTTTGTGAAAGCGACCGCAACATCTCCGTGGGCTCAGCAGAGGCTTTGGGCGCATTGGTCAGTGTGCGGGATGAATTTCCAGTAGCGACGGGAACATCCCTGAGGGCGTGGCAGTGGTGTTGGGCGTGTTCGCAGTGTGCAGGATGAACTTCTGGGTGAGGCAGAGACATCGGGCAGGTGAGGCAGAGGCGTCGGGCACATTCGGCAGTGCGTGGGATGAACTTCTGGGAGCGACCGGAACATCCCCACTGGGTGCGGCAGCAGCATGGGCGCATTCTGCAGTGTGTGGGATGAACTTCCGGGAGCAACTGCAAAATCTCCCGTGGGCTCATTAGAGATGTTGGGCTGGTTTAGCATTGTACAGGATGAACTTTCATGAGCAACCGGAACATCCCCACGGGAGCGGCAGCGTCATCAGACATGTTCAGTAGTTGGTGGGACGAACTTCTGGGAATGACTGGAACATCCCTGCAGGAATGGCAGAGGCTTCACGTGCATTGGGCAGTGCACGGGACGAACTTTCGGGGGCAACCGGAACTTCCCCTGCAGGTGCAGCAGAGGCATTGGCCGTGTTTGGCAGTGTGTGGGATGAACTTCCAATAGTGACCGAACTTTCCTGTGGGTGTGGCAGAGCATCGGGCATGTTGGGCAGTGCGTGGGATGAACTTCCAGGAGTGAGCAGAAAATCCCTGCTGGCTCGACGAGGCATCAGATGTGTTCGCAGTGCACTGGATGAACTTCCAGGAGCCCAGAAACATCCCTGTGGGCATGGCTGAGTTGTGGTGTGTATTTTGCGGTGCGCAAGACGAACTTTCAGGGCCAACCGTAACATTCTCGTAGGCACGGCAGCATCAGACATGTTTGGCAGTGCGCTAGATGAACTTCCTGGAGTGACCGGCACATCCCCTCAGGTGTGAAAGAGGCTTCAGACAAGTTGGGTATTGTGGGGGACAAACCGCCGGGAGCGACCGTAACATCCCTGCAGGCACAGCAGAGGCATCAGGCATGTTTGGCAGTCTGCAGTACGAACTTTGGGGAGCGACCGGAACATCCCTGCAGGAGCATAAGCACTGTTGGGTATATTCAGCAGTGCACGGAACGAACTGCTGGGAGTGACCAAAAAATCCTCATAGATGCGGCAGAGGTGTCAGGCGCTCGGCAGTGCTTGGGACAAACTTCCAGGAGCAACCAGAACATACCAACGGGCGCGGTAGCGGGTCGGGCGCATTCGGCAGTGTGCAGGGACAAACTTCCAGTAGCAACCGGAACATCCCCATGGGTGCAGCAGAGGTATCGGGCGCGTTCAGCAGTGTGCAGGACAAACTTCTGGAAGCGACTATAACATCCCCTCAGACGAGTCTGAGGCTTCAGGTGCGTTGTGCAGTGCATGGGACGAACTTCTGCAAGCAACCGGAACATCTTAGCGGGTGTGGCAGAGGCTTTGGGCACGTTGGGCAGTGTGCAGGATGAACTTCCGGTAGCAACCGAACATCCCAGCGGCGTGGCAGAGGCTTCGGGCACATTTGGCAGTGCGCGGGATGAACTTCTGGAAGCAACTGGAACATCCCCGCATGCACAGAATGGGCGCTGGGCACGTTCGGCAGTGCGTGGGATGAACTTCTGTGAGGGACCAGAACATCCCCATAGGCATGGCAGAGGTGTCGGGTGTGTTAGGCAGTGCACGGGACAACCTTCCAGGAGCGACCACAATATTCCAGCTGGCGCAGCAGTGTCATCGGGCATGTTCGGCAGTGTGTGAGATGAACTTCCCGGATTGACTGGAACATCCCCATAGGCGCACCAGATGCTTCAGGTGCGCTGGGCAGTACGCGGGACGAACATCTGTGAGCAACTGAAACATCCCCACGGGCGTGGCAGCGGCATCAGACATGTTTCGGCAGTGCACAGGATGAACTTCTGGGAGCAACTGGAACATCCCTGCAGGCGCTGCAGCGGTGTCAGGTGTGTTCTACAGTGCGAGGAATGAACTTCTGGGAGTGACTGCAAAATCCCCATGGGCATGGCAGAGGTGTCAGTGCATTCAGTAGTGCATGGGACGAACTTCTGGGAGCAACAGGAAAATCCCCGCGGGCTCGGCAGTGGCGGCGACACATTCTCCAGTGCTTGGGACGAACTTTCGGGAGCGACCGGAACATCCCTGTGGGCATGGCAGAGTTGTCAGGCACGTTCGGCGAGTGCAGGACAAACTTCAGGGAGCGACTGGAAAATTCCAGCGGGCTCGCCAGAGGTGTCGGACATGTTTGGTAGTGCTCGGAATGAACTTCAGTGAGCAACCGGAACATTCCAGCTGGCACAACAGAGGTGTTGGGCACATTTGGCAGTGCACGGGACGAACTTCCGGGAAGTGACCAGAACATTACTGCAGGCGTGGCAGTGACATTGGATACATTTGGCAGTGTGCGGGTCAAACTTTTGGTAGCAACCGGAACATCCCCACTAGCACGGCAGAGGCTTCAGGCATGTTGGACAGTGCACAGGGATGAATTTTCGGGGAGCAACCAGAACATCACCTGGGCATTGCAGAGCTGTCAGGCACATTTGGCAGTGTGCGAGACAAACTTTGGGGAGCAACCGGAACAACGATGCGGGTGCAGCAGCGGCATCGGGTACGTTTGTGTTGAGGACCTTAGGAGGCAAAGGAAGCATGAGCGAATGTGCGCAAGGCACCAAGCAGCAACAGAGGCAGCAACAGGCAAGAAATTGCATGCAACAAGCTTGCACGCGGCATGCAGTAAAGCACGGCCAGGTTCTGAAACTGTCCTAATTGACCACAGACATCCAAGCCAAGAAGGACACCAGCATTGGCAGGATACGCATGATGCAATCCGAGCAGGAGAAGGACATGGACGGCATGAAGAACTCCAGCGGCAGCAGGATGTCATGGCAGGTTTGACTTCAACAAGATGATCACGTCAAAGAGAGTCTTGGAATGGAAGGAATGCCATATGGAAGTCTTAATCCTAGAAGGAAATGGCAAGATGAAGGTCAGCAGCTATAGGACAGAAAGATTTAGTCAAAGTAGGAATTCTAGTCTAAGTAGAAATTCAAGAAAGACCAAGAATCCTAGTAGGATTAGGAAACATTGGGATAAGGTCTATCTTGATAATGTTTTAGTTGTCTTAGAAAACCTTGTTGACTTGGGAAAACATATCCTAAGTGGATAAGGAACCTAAGTACTAGTTGAATTAGGATAAGGCTGTCCAATACTATAAATACAGCCCATTATTTGTGAGCAAGGATATATGCTCCGAATTTGTATATTTTCATTCATTAATCAAGAATCAAGGTTAGCATTCTTGCTTCTATTCTTGTTTATATTTCGGTTATCTTTTAAGAGTTGTCTTGAGATAACTTGGGCTTAAGACAAGGTGAAGAGTTGTCTTCCTTGCTTAAGAGCTTAGGTTGAAGTTAAGAGTTGTCTTCTTCAACCAAGGCAAGTTGTGATAGGTTTAAGAGTTGTCTTGCCTATCCAACATATCCTTTTATCATTAGTTAATCCTGAAGGACAGCTTAGGGGACAAGAATCAAAGAAAAGAACTCAAGGATCAAATGGGACAGCAAGCTAGGAGACGTTTTAGAAGTCGTGCTAACCCCTAAGGTGTATAAAAGTTCGGGACTGCATGGGATGAACTTCCAGAACGAACTGGAACATCCCTTCAGGTGCAGCAGCAGTGTCGGGCACATTCAGCAGTATGCAGGACAAACTTCCGAGAGTGACTGGAACATCCTCGCGGGGGTGGCAGAGGCATCAAATTCATTTGGCAGTGCACGGGATGAACTTAGGGGCTGGGCCGGACAATCCCTGCAGGCTCAGCAGAGGCCTTGGATGTGTTCTGCAGTGCATGGGATGAACATCCGAGAGCAACTGGAATATTCCAGCAGGCATGGGACGAACTTCCAGGAGCAACCAGAACATCCCCACGGGCGCATTCGGCAGTGTGCATGATGAACGTCTGGGAGTGACCGGAACAACCCCACATTTGTGGCAGTGGTGTTGGTCGAACTTGGCAGTTTGCGGGATGAACATCCTGGAGTAACTGGAACATCCTCGTGGGTGTGGCAATGGCATTGGACGCATTTGGCATGCACTGGACAAACTTTCAGGAGCGACTGGAACATCCGCATGGGTGCAGCAGCGGTGCCGAGCATGTTCGGCAGTGCATGGAATGAACTTCCGGGAGCGACCAGAATATTCCCTGTAGGTGCGGCAGCAGTATCGGGCACGTTCTGCAGTGGGACGAACTTCAGATCATCCCTGCGGGCACAGCAGAGATTCGGGCATGTTCATGAGTTCACGGGATGAACTTCCAGGAGCGACCAGAACATCGCTGCGGGCTCGGCAGAGGCTTCGGGCAAGTTGGACAGCATGCGAGATGAGCTTAGGAGACCGACCTGAACATCCCCCCGGGCACGGTAGCGGCATTGGACACATTTGGCAGTGCACAGGACGAACTTCTAGGAGCAACCAGAACATCCCCGTTGGCACGGCAGATGCTTCGAGCGCATTTGGCAGTGTGTAAGATGAACTTCCGGGAGCGACCGGAACATCCCCGTGGGTGCAGCAGCAGAGTGGGGCACGTTCGGCAGTGCGCGGGATGAACTTCCAGGAGGGAATAGAACATCCCCGTGGGCACGGTAGAGGCATCAGACACGTTCGTGTTGAGAACCTAAGTATGCAGGAAATGCAATGGGCAGAAAATGAGGCAGCAAAGGAGAGCATGGGCCAGAAAATGTGCACAACAAGCATGGCAACAGCAAGTGTGCAGCCCAGCAGTGAGGCCCGGCTATTATTTGACTTAATCCTAATCAATAAAGGACATTCACACCAACAGGAGTTCCAGCAGAAGAAGGATAATCGCATCAAGAAGAGTTCCAGCAGTAGGAGGACATCTACGCCAAGCAGAGTTCTAGCAGCAGCAGGACATCCATGCCAAGGAGAATTCCAGCAGCAGCAGGACATCTATGCCAAGCAGAGTTCCAGCAGCAGCAGGACATCCATGCCAAGGAGAATTCCAACAACAGCAGGAGATCTATGCCAAGAAGAGTTCTATCAGCAGCAGGACACGCATGATGAATTCCAGTAGCAATAGGATAGTCATGACAAGAAGAATTCTAAGAGCAGAAGGATTTGCATTGAGAGTCCTAGTCCTAGAAGGATAAGCCAAGAGAAAGTCCAGCCGCTGTAGAATACGAGATAAGGTAGGAATTCTAGTCTAAGTATGAATTCAAGAAAGACCAAGAATCCTAGTAGGATTAGGAAACAGTGGGATAAGGTCTATCTTGATAATGTTTTAGTTGACTTAGAAAAGCTTGTTAACTTAGGAAAAGATATCCTAAGTGGATAAGGAACCTAAGTACTAGTTAAATTAGGATAAGACTGTCTTAGGACTATAAATACAGCCCATTATTTGTGAGGAGGAGATATGCTCCGAATTTTGTTATTTTCTCATTCAATAATCAAGAATCAAGGTTAGCATTCTTGCTTACTTTCTTGTTTATATTTTCGGTTATCTTTTAAGAGTTGTCTTGAGATAACTTGGGCTTAAGACAAGGTTAAGAGTTGTCTTCCTTGCTTAAGAGCTAAGGTTGAAGTTAAGAGTTGTCTTCTTCAACCAAGGCAAGTTGTGATAGGTTTAAGAGTTGTCTTGCCTATCCAACATATCCTTATATATATTAGTTAACCCGAAGGACAGCTTAGGGGATGTAAATATAAGAAAAGAACTCAAGAATCAAACGGGACAACAAGTTAGGAAGGATTCCAGTAGGCGTGCTCACCCCTAAGGTGTAGAAAAGTTGGGGGAAAAAATTGGGACCCCAACAGTTCGGCAGTGCACGGGATGAACTTCCAGAAGCGACTGCAACATCCCCGAGGGTGCAGCGGCAGTGTCATTTGTGTTAGGCAGTACGCGGGATGAACTTCCGGGAGCCACCGTAACATCGCTGTGGCACGGCAGCAGCGTTGGACACATTCAGCAGTGTGCGGGATGAACTTTTGGGAGTGACCGGAACATCCCCGTGGCACAACGGAGGCTTCGGGGGGGTTGGCAGTGCATGGGACGAACTTCCGAGAGTGACCAGAACATGCCTGCGGGCATGGCTGAGGCATTGGGTGCTTTCGGCAGTGCTCGGGACGAACTTCCGGGAACAACCAGAACATCCCCGTGGGCGTGGCAAAGGCTTCGGGCAGGGTTGGGCAGTGCATGGGACAAACTTCTGGGAGTGACCAGAACATGCCCGCAGGTGCGGCTGAGGCATCGGACGCGTTCAGCAGTGTTTGGGATGAACTTCCGGGAGTGACCAGAACATCCCAGCTGGTGTGGCAGAGGCATTGCCCGCATTGGTCAGTGGACGGGACGAACTTCCAAGAGTGACCGGAACAACTCCGCCGGCACGGCAGAGGCATCGAGCGCATTCACCAGTGCACAGGACAAACATCTGGGAGTGACTGGAATATCCCAACGGGTGCAGCAGCGGCGTCGGGTGCACACGGCAGTGCTCGGGATGAACTACCGGGAGCGACCGGAACATCCCCGCAGGCATGGCAGAGGTGTCGGGCCCGTTCAGCACTACACGGGATGATCTTCTGGGAGACACCCGAAACATCCCCACGGGTGCAGCAGCAGAGGCTTCGGGCACATTGACAGTGCATGGGACAGTGCATGACACTGAAGATCCAGACATTCCATGCAACAGGTCAGGTGTTCTGGACAGCAACCCCATTTGCCAGCACAAATGCCCAAAGCAGACCTTTAGTTAATAGTGTATAAATTTTTTGAGTTTAAAAAGTCAAAAAATTACAGCCAATAAGAATAGCAGGAGTTAATAGTGTAACAGAAAGTAATTTAAGGATAAAAACAGGAAGTTATTTAATTTTTAAAACTCAAAAATATTTATTACCATTTTGTTATGCATTACCCTTACAAATACGTGATAGAACTCAGTTAATAATAGGAATGAATTTTATTCTTAGTATGCAAGGAGGAATAACTGTAGAAAATAGAAAAGTAACATTCTTTAAAAAGACAGAAATCATAGACACTTCACCCATTAGCAGACCAGTAGATATGAAAATCTTTGAAGAACAAGAAGAAAATAATAAAATGGAAATAGAAGATTTATTAGAAAAAGACGTAATACTATATAATTATGGAAAATTAGAATCAAATTATAGGACTCATTTAGAACCCTTAATGAGGAGATTAGAAGAATTATCAGTAATAGGAGAGAATCCCCTAGCATTATGGAATAAAAATAAAATCACATGTAAATTAGAAATTATAAATCCAGACCTAACTATACAAGATAAACCTATAATACCAGACCCTAGAACTAAAACAGAATATGCAAAACATATAGAAGAACTATTAAAAGGAAAATTAATAAGACATTCTAATAGTAGGCATAGAACAGCAGCTTTTATAGTACAGAAACATAGTGAATTAGTAAGAGGAAAGAGTAGAATGGTATTTTCTATTGATATTTGTGATAATCTTTGTTCTAACCTTTCTATTTCTTCAATTAACATATTTCTAAATGCAGCTAAGTTTAATCTATTATCTATATTTATTCTTAATAATGAATTTACTATTGCTCTATGTAAATTGAAATCAGTATTTATTGACATTTTAGCTTCTTCCTATAGTATTAATGTTTTGTTCTAAAGAATCTTCATCACTATCAAATTCTGAAGTTCCTGTATTTCTTTGTTCTATAAAATTATCAAATCTAATACTCTGATTTCCATCTAAATCTGTATATATTGTACTGCTTTCTGGTATTAACACCGTTTTTCTAGTATTGATTTCTACAAATTTTTGTAAATTCCATCCTAATCCTGCTAATCTAGTTGGATCTATTATTTCTGGTCTTATCATTCTAATTCCTCGAGTTGATAATCCATTTATGATAGTATCTGTATTTACCCTATATCTATTTCCTGATTTATTACTAGCTCTTCCTAAATAACCTATTGTAATATTTAAATTATCTCCTTCATAATCTCTCTTGTTAGTCTTATTCCGAAACTCCAACGCCGTTGAAACTCCGGTTGTTAGCTTCTTTAAAAAACTTTGGTAAATTTAGAATTATCTTAAATTGATTGTGAACAGTAGTTGTTAAAATGATAGGCTAAACATTTATACATCAGAATAGTGCTAGGTTGATGGATCTAAGTGAGTGAAAAAGAAAAAAAAAGTAATTCTCTTCTTCTCCTGTCAGAAGCTTCCATGTTTGAATTAGAACATAGATCCCAGTAACAGAAAGCCACAACGTAAATTGAGGGTTCTCATCCTCTTTCTGAGGAAAGTTTAACCTCTTTGGACCGTGGTATATTGTTCTGTGACCGGATATCTGTGGTCAAAATTTATTGATTATTTAAAAATTACTGGAGTAGAATGTAAAATAGAACATGTAAAAGCAAATGAGAATTTGACTGTGACAGCGGATTTGTCTATTACAGGAACTGCAGCAGAAAATATGCATAGCATGCAGCATGTTTTGCAAAGGCACAAATATTGATCAAACGCCATCATCTGCACCTGTTTTAGACCCTCAATTCCCTGGACAGAATGAGGATTATTTGGGTTGCAGATTGAACACTGCAGATCCAGACATTCCATGCAACAGGTCAGGTGTTCTGGACAGCAACCCCATTGCCAGCACAAACGCCCAAAGTCGCATGGATAGTGAGGAGGAAGCCGAGGCAGTAAACTCCCCGGATCATGCGGAAGAAGGCAAAATCAACTTGCATGCAGTAGGGGCAACCACTAAGCCTACTGCAATGAGGCTGTTCGCAACCATAAATGACAAGAATATTTTGGTGTTGATTGATAGTGGAGCCACCCATAACTTCATCAACACAAAACTGGTCAAAACACTCCAGCTATGTCTGAAAAGGATTGCACCCTTTGAGGTAAAAATGGCAAGCGGACAGAAGCTCAACTGCACACAAGTTATCAAGGCAGTAGCTAAGCAGATTCAAGGAGTCAAGATAGAGGCAGAACTGCATGTGTTAGCCTTGGCAGGCCTTGATGTGGTTTTAGGCAATGCTTGGCTTAAAACCATAGGCAAGATAATGTTCGACTACGAATCCATGGCCATGCGCTTCCAATGGAAGGGAAGGGACTGCACGTGGGAGGCATCCACCACCAATGCAGCACATCATTGTGAGGTAAGTACCCTTGAACGACTATACAGAAAAAGGGCACAATGGTTTGCAATGCTCTTGGCCACAAAGGAGAAAAACACTGCCAAACATCATGAATGGCAGAACACACACGAAGACATACCATCAGCAGTAAGGAACCTACTGGAGCAGTTTAGAGATGTCTTAGGAGAGCCACAAGGCTACCACCCTCAAGACATTACAACCATGCCATCCCATTAATCGACAAGACCAAGGCGATTAATGTAGCACCTTACCGGTATGCACACTTCCAAAAGAACGAGATCGAAAGACAAGTGGAAGAGATGCTACAGCAAGGTATTATCTGACCTAGCACCTCACCTTTTTCTTCTCCCGTTCTACTTGTTAGAAAGAAAGACGGAACTTGGAGGTTTTGCACCAATTATCGGGCACTCAACCAAGCAACTGTCAAGGATCATTTCCTGATCCCAACAATTGATGATATGCTGGACAAGTTAGATGGAGCAAAGCTATTCACCAAGCTAGATCAGTGTGAAGCTCGAAGGTTTGGTTGAAGTCGGGCAGTGCTAACACTGGGGTTTCACACATAGCTTGCTTCAACAACTTGAATGCATCTTCACTCTTCTCTGTCCATAGGAATCCATCCTTCTTTAGCAAATCTGTTAGTGGTTTTGCTATGGCGCTGTATTTGCGAACAAATCGGCGGTAGTAGCCTATTAAACCTAGAAATCCTCTAAGTTCTGTGACATTCTTTGGAGTTGGCCATGTTTGCATGGCTCCTATTTTCCATTGGTCTACCTTCACTCCATCTTCGGATATGATGTGACTGAGGTATTCAAGCTCCTTTTGCATGAATGTGCACTTGGATGGCTTGATGACGAAATGATTTCTTCTTAACACTTCTAGCACTTTTGTTAAGTGTTCTATGTGATCATCATGGTTCCTAGAATAGACCAAAATGTCAACAAAGAAAACTAAGACAAACCTGTGCAAATAAGGTTTGAAGATGTCATTCATGGCTGCTAGAAAGGTGGAGGGTGCGTTGCATAGTCCAAAGGGCATGACTAGGTACTCGTAGTGTCCACTATGAGTCTGAAATGCTGTCTTCTGCACATCCTCTTCTTTCATGCATATTTGATGATATTCGGCTTTGAGATCCAGCTTGGTAAAAAACTTTGTTCCATGTAACTCGTCCAGCATATCATCAATTGTTGGGATCCGAAAATGATCCTTGACAGTCGCTTGGTTGAGTGCCTGGTAATTAGTGCAAAACCTCCAAGTTTCGTCTTTCTTTCTAACAAGTAGAATGGGAGAATAAAAAGAGGAAGTGCTAGGTTGGATAATACCTTGCTGTAGCATCTCTTTCACTTGTCTTTCGATCTCATTCTTTTGGAAGTTTGCATACCGGTAAGGTGCTACATTAATCACCTTGGTTTCATCGATTAATGGGATGGCATGGTTGTAATGTCTTGAGGGTGGTAGTCCTTGTGGCTCTCTTAAGACATCTCTGAATTGCTCCAGTAGGTTCCTTACTCCCATTGGTATGTCTTTGTGTATATAATGTTCGGCTGTGTTTTCCCCCTTTGTGGCCAAGAGAACTGCAAAATATTATGCCCTTTTTCTATATAGTCGTTCAAGGTTACTTACCGTCAGAATGATATGCTGCATTAGTGGTGGCCAAATCTGTTCACTAACTCTTGTGTGAACCTTGTCCAGCCTATCCTTCTTCCTTCTCTGCTATAGGTGGCCTTAAGCCAATGCAACCATTGGTTGGCTCTCCCACATAGGTGATAGGATGTAAAATCAACCCTTTCACCTCTCTCAATACCTTGTTTCTCAAAGTAAAATTCAGCCTTGGAGATCCATTCGGTTAGATCTCCCTTCTCAAAGGTAGGAAATTTGATTTTTACCTTAGGCTGTGTGTAATGGCTTGGGCTGTCGTAGTGCCAATCCTCCCTCCTTGTGGTGTGCCATGGTTCTGCCTCAGGGTGATTGCGCACCCTTCTTGGTTGCCATGATGCGGGCCTTCTGTCCAGCACCTCCTCATTGTCGCTATAATCATTGTAGCGATGATGGGGCAGGTGTTCGTTTGGTGAAGTCTCCCCCCTGCTTCCCAAACTCATGCGCGTTTTCCCCCTTTCTTGAGAGGGAAGCTGCTCCTGGTCAGAATTTTCCTCATGCACTTGGTGCTGTGTGATTTCTGATTGAAGCCTCCTAGATGTTTGTGGTAGGTGGCTGTTTCTGCCCTGCTCGGTTTGGACTTGTTTTCCGACCACTCGGGGTGTATCTCTCTTCAATTGTTCAAGAGAATGAATGATAGATGATAGTTGGTGTTTGATATCACCTACCTGGTCATTGATTGCATTCTGGTTCCTCTCCAAGGCAAGGATTCTTTTGCGGTTGGTGACTGAGAAATCTTCCCCTGTCTGTTCCTGTGGTGCGGGGTGAATGCTGCCTATATGACATGGTAACCGTGATGCCTTGCAATTGACTGGTGTCTATGCTGATGTCTCAACTAGAGCACTAATTTATTGGGATGATTGTGCAACCTCTCAACTGGTGATTGTGCTGACCTCTCAACGAAAGAACCAATTTGTTGGGGTCTCGATTTTTTTCCCAACTTTTCTACACCTTAGGGGTCAGCATGCCTACTAAAAATCTTCCTAACTTGCTGTCCCATTTGATCCTTGAGTTCTTTTCTCATATTTACATCCCCTAAGCTGTCCTTTGGGTTAACTAATATATAAAAGGATATGTTGGATAGGCAAGACAACTCTTAAACCTATCACAACTTGCCTTGGTTGAAGAAGACAACTCTTGACTTCAACCTAAGCTCTTAAGCAAGGAAGACAACTCTTAACCTTGTCTTAAGCCCAAGTTATCTCAAGACAACTCTTAAAAGATAACCAAAATATAAACAAGAATAGAAGCAAGAATGCTAACCTTGATTCTTGATTAATGAATGAGAAATATACAAAATTTGGAGCATATATCCTTGCTCACAAATAATTGGCTATATTTATAGTATTGGACAGCTTTATCCTAATTCAACTAGCACTTAGGTTCCTCATCCACTTAGGATATGTTTTCCTAAGTCAA